>CAXDIG010000338.1:0-27809 GCA_963989225.1 Dromius quadrimaculatus | reverse complement strand
GAAGTTTGAAATAAGTCAAAATTATCACATTCTGAGCTTCTTCAAAGTATCGCAAATCACATAAATCTATCCAATACAACATAATACGCATGGATCCGTCCTCAAATGCACAAAATTTTGCGTTTCTAGCGAGTTATCAGTGTTCTTCCTGAGTCTCGTTGAGAAAGATTTCATCCTGTAAATCTGCTCAGAAGCACGATTTTGCTTCAATAATGCGTTATATGGCAGAATCAAGCACCAAATACATCATATTTCGTGTTTTTAGAGTGCAATTTGCAGTCTTACAAACTTTGGGATAAGTCGAAATCACGCTTTTCCGCGCAGATTTTCACAATCAAAAAGTTGATATTTCTTTTCAGGACCTCATAATATGTTTGAATCAAAAATGCGTTATATGGCAGAATCTAGCACCAAATACATCATATTTCGTGTTTTTGGAGTGCTATTTGCAGTTTTACAAACTTTGGAATAAGTCGGAATCACGCTTTTCCGCGCAGATTTTACAATCAAAAAGTTCATATTCCAATTCAACACCTCATAATATGTATGAATCTATCAACAAAAACATCGTATCTCGTGTTTTCAGAGCGCTATCTGCAGTTATATGAAGTTTGGAATAAGTCAAAATTACCACATTCTGAGCAGTTTCAAAGTATCGCAAATCACATAAATCTATCCAATACAACATAATACGCATGAATCCGTCCTCAAATGCACAAAATTTTGCGTTTCCAGCGAGTTATCAGCGTTTTTTCTGCGTCTCGTTGAGAAATTTTTGATCCTGGTAATTTGCTCGGAAGCAAGAATTTGCTTCAAAAATTCGTTATATGGCAGAATCTAGCACCAAAAACATCATATTTCGTGTTTTTAGAGTGCTATTTGCAGTTTTACAAACTTTGAAATGAGTCGAAATCACGCTTTTCCGCGCAAATTTTCACAATCAAGAGGTTCATATCTTAATTCAGGACCCCATAATATGTATGAATCTATCGACAAAAACATCGTATCTCGTGTTTTCAGAGCGCTATCTGCAGTTATATGGAGTTGAAATAAGTCAGAATTACCACATTCTGAGCAATTTCAAAGTATCACAAATCACACAAATCTATCCAGTTCAACATAATACGCATGAATCCGTCCTCAAATGCACAAAATTTTGCGTTTTCAGCGAGTTATCAGTGCTTCTTCTGAAACTCGTTGGGAAATTTTTGATCCTGTAAATCTGCACAAAAGCAAGATTTTGCTTCAAAAATGCGTTATATGGCAGAATCTAGCACCAAATACATCATATTTCGTGTTTTTGGAGTGCTATTTGCAGTTTTAACAAACTTTGGAATTAGTTGAAATCACGCTTCTCCGCGCAGATTTTCACAATCAAAAAGTTCATATTCCTATCCAGGAACTCATAACATGTATGAATCTATCGACAAAAACATCGTATCTCGTGTTCCCAGAGCGCTATCCGCAGTTATATGGAGTTTGAAATAAGTCAAAATTACCACATTCTGAACAGTTTCAAAGTATCGCAAATCACATAAATCTATCCAATACAACATGATACGCATGAATCCGTCCTCAAATGCACTAAATTTTGCGTTTCCAGCGAGTTATTAGCGTTTTTTTTTTGAGTCTCGTTGAGAAATTTTAGTTCCTGTAAATCTGCTCAGAAGCAAGATTTTGCTTGAAAAATGCGTTATATGGCAAAATACAGCTCCACATACATCATATTTCGGGTTTTTGGAGTGCTATTGGCAGTTTTACAAACTTTGGAATAGGTCGAAATCACGCTCTTCTGCGCAGATTTCCACAATCAAAAAGTTCATATTCCTATTCAGGACCTCATAATATGTATGAATATATCGACAAAAACATCGTATCTCGTGTTTTCAGAGCGCTATCTGCAGTTATATGAAGTTTGAAATAAGTCAAAATCACCCATTCTGAGCAGTTTCAAAGTATCGCAAATCACATAAATCTATCCAATACAACATTATACGCATTATTCCATCCTTGAATGCAAAAAATTCTGCGATTGAAGAGAGTTATCAGCGTTTTTACTGAGTCTCGTTGAGGAATTTTTGATCTCGTAAATCTGCTCAGAAGCAAGATTTTGCTCCAAAAATGCGTTATATGGCAGAATCTAGCACCAAATACATCATATTTCGTGTTTTTGGAGTGCTATTTGCAGTTTTACAAACTTTGGAATAAGTCGAAATCACGCTTCTCCGCGCAGATTTTCATAATCAAGAAGTACATATTCCTATTCAGGACCTCATGATATGTATGAATCTATCGACAAAAAACATCGTATCTCGTGTTTTCAGAGCGCTATCTGCAGTTATATGAAGTTTGGAATAAGTCAAAAGTACCACATTCTAAGCAGTTTCAAAGTATCGCAAATCACATAAATCTATCGAATAACCATAATACGCATTAATTTGTCCTCAAAAGCACAAAATTTTGCGTTTCCAGCGAGTTATCAGCGTTTTTCTGAGTCTCGTTGAGAAATTTTTAATGCTGTTTATCTGCTCAGAAGCAAGATTTTGCTTGAAAAATGCGTTATATGGCAGAATCTAGCACCAAATACATCATATTTCGTATTTTTAGAGTGCTATTCGCAGTTTTACAAACTTTGGAATAAGTCGAAATCACGCTTTTCCGCGCAGATTTTTACAATCAAAAAGTTCATATTCCTATTGAGGACCTCATAATATGTATGAATCTATCGACAAAAACATTGTATCTTGTGTTTTCAGAGCGCTATCTGCAGTTATATGAAGTTTGGAATAAGTCAGAATTACCACATTCTGAGCAGTTTCAAAGTATCGCAAATCACATAAATCCATCCAAAACAACATAAAACGCATGATTCCGTCCTCAAATGCACAAGATTTTGCGTTTCCAGCGAGTTATCGGCGTTTTTTCTGAGTCTCGTTGAGGAATTTTTGATCCTGTAAATCTGCTCAGAAGCAAGATTTTGCTTCAAAAATGTGTTGTATGGCAGAATCTAGCACCAAATACATCATATTTCATGTTTTTAGAGTGCTATTTGCAGTTTTACAAACTTTGGAATAAGTCAAAATCACGCTTTTCTGCGCCGATTCTCAGAATAAAAAAGTTCATATTTCTATTCAGGACCTCATAATATGTATGAATCTATCGACAAAAACTTCGTATCTCCTGTTCTTGGAGCGCTATCTGCAGTTATATGAAGTTTGAAATAAGTCAAAATTACTACATTCTGAGCAGTTTCAAAGTATCGCAAATCACATAAATCTATCCAATACAACATAATACGCATGAATCCGTCCTCAAATGCACAAAGTTTTGCGTTTCCAGCGAGTTATCAGCGTTTTTTCCGAGTGTCGTTGAGAAATTTTTGATCCTGTAAATCCGCTCAGAAGCAAGATTCTGCTTAAAAAATGCGTTATATGGCAGAATCCAGCACCAAATACATCATGTTTTGTGTTTTTAGAGTGCTATTTGCAGTTTTCCAAACTTTGGAACAAGTCTAAATTACGCTTTTCCGCGCAGATTTTCATAATCAAGAAGTACATATTCCTATTCAGGACCTCATGATATGTATGAATCTATCGACAAAAACATCGTATCTCGTATTTTCAGAGCGCTATCTGCAGTTATATGAAGTTTGGAATAAGTCAAAAGTACCACATTCTAAGCAGTTTCAAAGTATCCCAAATTACATAAATGTATCCAATATAACAAATTACGCATGAATCCGTCCTCAAATGCACAAATCTTTGCGTTTCCAGCGAGTTATCAGCGTTTTTTCTGAGTCTCGTTGAGAAATTCTTGATATTGTAAATCTGCTCAGAAGCAAGATTTTGCTTCAAAAATGCGTTATATGGCAGAATCTAGCACCAAATACATCATATTTCGTGTTTTTAGAGTGCTATTTGCAGTTTACAAACTTTGGAAAAAATCGGAATCACGCTTATCCGCGCAGATTTTCACGATCAAAAAGTTCATATTCCTATTCAGGAACTCATAATATGTATGAATCCATCAACAAAAACATCATATCTCGTGTTTTCAGAGCGCTTTCTGCAGTTATATGAAGTTTGAAATAAGTCAAAATTACCACATTCTCAGCGGTTTCAAAGTATCGCAAATCACATAAATCTATCCAATACAACATAATACGCATGGATCCGTCCTCAAATGCACAAAATTTTGCGTTTCCAGCGAGTTATCAGCGTTTTTTCTGAGTCTCGTTGAGAAATTTTTGATCCTGTAAATCTGCTCAGAAGCAAGATTTTGCTTCAAAAATGCGTTATATGGCAGAATCTAGCACCAAATACATCATATTTCGTGTTTTTAGAGTGCTATTTGCAGTTTTACAGACTTTGGAATAAGTCGAGATCACGCTTTTCCGCGCCGATTTTCCCAATCAAAAAGTTCATATTCCTATTCAAGACCTCATAATATGTATGAATCTATCGACAAAAACATCGTATCTCGTATTTTTAGAGCGCTATCTGCAGTTATATAAAGTTTGAAATAAGTCAAAATTACCACATTCTGAGCAGTTTCAAAGTATCGCAAATCACATAAATCCATCCAATACAACATAATACGCATGAATCCGTCCTCAAATGCACGAAATTCTGCGTTCCCAGCGAGTTATCAGCGTTTTTTCTGAGTCTCGTTGAGGAATTTTTGATCCTGTAAATCTGCTCAAAAGCAAGATTTTGCTTCAAAAAATGCGTTATATGGCAGAATCTAGCACTAAATACATCATATTTCGTGTTTTTAGAGTGCTATTTGCAGTTTTATAGTTTTAAGAATAAGTCGAAATCACGCTTCTCCGCGCAGATTTTCACAATCAAAAAGTTCATATTTCTATTCGGGACCTCATAATATGTATGGATCTATCGACAAAAACATCGTATCTGGTGTTTTCAGAGCGCTATCTGCAGTTATATGAAGTTTGGAATAAGTCAAAAGTACCACATTCTGAGCAGTTTCAAAGTATCGCAAATCACATAAATCTATCCAATATAACATGATACGCATGAATCCGTCCTCAAATGCACAAAATTCTGCGTTTCCAGCGAGTCATCAGCGTTTTTTCTGAGTCTCGTTGAGAAATTTTTGATCCTGTAAATCTGCTCGGAAGCAAGATTTTGCTTCAAAAATGCGTTATATGGCAGAATCTAGCACCAAAAACATCATATTTCGTGTTTTAAGAGTGCTATTTGCAGTTTTACAAGCTTTGGAATAAGTCGAAATCACGCTTTTCCGCGCAAATTTTCACAATCAAAAAGTTCATGTCCCTATTCAGGACTTCATAATATGTATGAACCTATCGACAAAAACATCGTATCTCGTGTTTTCAGAGCGCTATCTGCAGTTATATGAAGTTTGAAATAAGTCAAAATTACCACATTCTGAGCAGTTTCAAAGTATCGCAAATCACATAAATCTATCCAATACAACATAATACGCATGAATCTGTCCTCCAATGCACAAAATTTTGCGTTTCCAGCGAGTTCTCAGCATTTTTTCTAAGTCTCGTTGAGAAATTTTTGTTTCTGTAAATCTGCTCAGAAGCAAAATTTTGCTTCTAAAATGCGTTATATGGCAGAATCTAGCACCAAATACATCATATTTAGTGTTTTCAGAGTGCTATTTGCAGTTTTAAAAACTTTGGAATAAGTCGAAATCACGCTTTCCCGCGCAGATTTTCACAATCAAAAAGTCCATATTCCTATTCAGGACCTCATAATATGTATTAATCCATCGAAAAAAACATCGTATCTCGTGTTTTCCGAGCGCTATCTGCAGTTATATGAAGTTTGAAATAAGTCAAAACTACCACATTCTGAGCAGTTTCGAAGTATCGCAAAACACATAAATCTATCCAATACAACATAATACGCATGAATCCATCCTCAAAGGCACAAAATTTTGCCTTTCCAGCGAGTTATCAGCGTTCTTCCTGAGTCTCGTTGAGAAATTTCTGATCCTGTAAATCTGCTCAGAAGCAAGATTCTGCTTCAAAAATGCGTTATATGGCAGAATCTACCACCAAACACATCATATTCCGTGTTTTTAGAGTGCTATTTGCAGTTTTACAAACTTTGGAATAAGTCGAAATCACGCTTTTCCGCGCAGATTTTCACAATCAGAAAGTTCATATTCCTATTCAGGACCTCATAATATGTATGAATCTATCGACAAAAACATCGTATCTCGTGTTTTCCGAGCGCTACCTGCAGTTATATGAAGTTTGAAATAAGTCAAAATTACCACATTCTGAGCAGTTTCAAAGTATCGCAAATCACATAAATCTATCCAATACAACATAATACGCATGAATCCGTCCTCAAATGCACAAAATTTTGCGTTTCCAGCGAGTTATCAGCGCTTTTTCTAAGTCTCGTTGAGGAATTTTTGATCCTGTAAATCCGCTCAGAAGCAAGATTTTGCTTCAAAAATGCGTTATATGGCAGAATCTAGCACCAAATACATCATGTTTTGTGTTTTTAGAGTGCTATTTGCAGTTTTACTAACTTTGGAATAAGTCGAAATTACGCTTTTCCGCGCAGATTTTCATAGACAAGAAGTACATATTCCTATTCAGGACCTCATGATATGTATGAATCTATCGACAAAAACATCGTATCTCGTGTTTTTAGAGCGCTATCTGCAGTTATATGAAGTTGGGAATAAGTCAAAAGTACCACATTCTGAGCAGCTTCAAAGTATCCCAAATTACATAAATGTATCCAATATAACAAAATACGCATGAATCCGTCCTCAAATGCACAAAATTTTGCGTTTCCAGCGAGTTATCAGCGTTTTTTCTGAGTGTCGTTGAGAAATTTTTGATCCTGTAAATCCGCTCAGAAGCAAGATTTTGCTTCAAAAATGCGTTATATGGCAGAATCTAGCACCAAATACATCATGTTTTGTGTTTTTAGAGTGCTATTTGCAGTTTTACAAACTTTGGAATAAGTCGAAATTACGCTTTCCCGCGCAAATTTTCATAATCAAGAAGTACATATTCCTATTCAGGACCTCATGATATGTATGAATCTATCGACAAAAACATCGTATCTCGTGTTTTCAGAGCGCTATCTGCAGTTATATGAAGTTTGGAATAAGTTAAAAGTACCACATTCTGAGCAGATTCAAAATATCCCAAATTACATAAATGTATCCAATATAACAAGATACGCATGAATCCGTCCTCAAATGCACAAAATTTTGCGTTTCCAGCGAGTTATCAGCGTTTTTTCTGAGTCTCGTTGAGAAATTTTTGATCCTGTAAATCAGCTCAGAAGCAAGATTTTGCTTCAAAAATGCGTTATATGGCAGAATCTAGCACCAAATACATCATATTTCGTGTTTTTAGAGTGCTATTTGCAGTTTTACAAACTTTGGAATAAGTCGAGATCACGCTTTTCCGCGCCGATTTTCATAATCAAGAAGTACATATTCCTATTCAGGACCTCATGATATGTATAAATCTATCGACAAAAACATCGTATCTCGTGTTTTCAGAGCGCTATCTGCAGTTATATGAAGTTTGGAATAAGTCAAAAGTACCACATTCTGAGCAGTTTCAAAGTATCCCAAATTACATAAATGTATCCAATATAACAAGATACGCATGAATCCGTCCTCAAATGCACAAAATTTTGCGTTTCCAGCGAGTTATCAGCGTTTTTTCTGAGTCTCGTTGAGAAATTTTTGATCCTGTAAATCTGCTCAGAAGCAAGATTTTGCTTCAAAAATGCGTTATATGGCAGAATCTAGCACCAAATACATCATATTTCGTGTTTTTAGAGTGCTATTTGCAGTTTTACAAACTTTGGAATAAGTCGAGATCACGCTTTTCCGCGCCGATTTTCACAATCAAAAAGTTCATATTCCTATTCAAGACCTCATATTATGTATGAATCTATCGACAAAAACATCGTATCTCGTATTTTTAGAGCGCTATCTACAGTTATATGAAGTTTGGAATAAGTCAAAATTACCACATTCTGAGCAGTTTCAAAGTATCGCAAATCACATAAATCTATTCAATACAACATAATACGCATGAATCTGTCCTCAATTGCACAAAATTTTGCGTTTTTAGCGAGTTATCAGCGTTTCTCTGAGTCTCGTTGGTTAATTTTTGATCCTGTAAATCTGCTCAGAAGCAAGATTTTGCTTCAAAAATGCGTTATATGGCAGAATCTAGCACCAAATACATCATATTTCGTGTTTTTAGAGTGCTGTTTGCAGTTTTACAAACTCTGGAATAAGTCGAAATCACAATTTTCCGCGCAGATTTTCATAATCAAAAAGTTCATATTCCTATTCAGGATCTCATAATATGTATAAATCTATCGACAAAAACATCGTATCTCGTGTTTTCAGAGCGCTATCTGCAGTTATATGAAGTTTGGAATAAGTCAAAAGTACCACATTCTGAGCAGTTTCAAAGTATCCCAAATTACATAAATCTATCCAATATAACATGATACGCATGAATCCGTCCTCAAATGCACAAAATTTTGCGTTTCCAGCGAGTTATCAGCGTTTTTTCTGAGTCTCGTTGAGAAATTTTTGATCCTGTAAATCTGCTCGGAAGCAAGATTTTGCTTCAAAAATGCGTTATATGGCAGAATCTAGCACCAAATACATCATATTCAGTGTTTTCAGAGTGCTATTTGCAGTTTTACAAACTTTGGAATAAGTCGAAATCACGCTTTCCCGCGCAGATTTTCACAATCAAAAAGTCCATATTCCTATTCAGGACCTCATAATATGTATGAATCTATCGACAAAAACATCGTATCTCGTGTTTTCAGAGCGCTATCTGCAGTTATATGAAGTTTGGAATAAGTCAAAACTACCACATTCTGAGCAGTTTCAAAGTATCGCAAATCACATAAATCTAACCAATACAACATAGTACGCATGAATCCATCCTCAAATGCACAAAATTATGGCTTTCCAGCAAGTTTTCAGCGTTTTTTCTGAGCCTCGTTGAGAAATTTTTGATCCTGTAAATCTGCTCAGAAGTAAGATTTTGCTTCAAAATGCGTTATATGGCAGAATCTAGCACCAAATACATCATATTTCGTGTTTTTAGAGTGCTATTTGCAGTTTTACAAACTTTGGAATAAGTCGAAATCACGCTTTCCCGCGCAGATTTTCACAATCAAGAAGTCCATATTCCTTTTCAGGACCTCATAATATGTATGAATCTATCGACAAGAACATCGTATCTCGTGTTTTCAGAGCGCTATCTGCAGGTATATGAAGTTTGAAATGAGTCAAAATTACCACATTCTGAGCAGTTTCAAAGTAACGCAAATCACATAAATCTATCCAATACAACATAATACGCATGAATCCATCCTCAAATGCACAAAATTTTGCGTCTCCAGCGAGTTACCAGCGTTTTTTTCTGAGTCTCGTTGAGCAATTTTTGATCCTGTCAATCTGCTCAGAAGCAAGATTTTGCTTCAAAAATGCGTTATATTGCAGAATCTAGCACGAAGTACTCAATATTACGTGTTTTTAGAGTGCTATTTGCAGTTTTACAAACTTTGGAATAAGTCGAAATCACGCTTTTCCGCGCAGATTTTCACAATCAAAAAGTTCATATTCCTATTCAGGACCTCATAATATGTATGAATCTATCGACAAAAACATCGTATCTCGTGTTTTCAGAGCGCTATCTGCAGTTATATGAAGTTTGAAATAAGTTAGAAATACCACATTCTGAGCAGTTTCAAAGTATCAAAATCACATAAATCTATCCAATACAACATAATACGCATGAATCCGTCCTCAAATGCACAAAATTTTGCGTTTCCAGCGAGTTATCAGCGTTTTTTCTGAGTCTCGTTGAGAAATTTTTGATCCCGTAAATCTGCTCAGAAGCATGATTTTGCTTCAAAAATACGTTATATGGCAGAATCTAGCACCAAATACATCATATTCCGTGTTTTTAGAGTGCTATTTGCAGTTTTACAAGCTTCAGAATAAGTCGAAATCACGCTTTTCCGCGCAGATTTTCACAATCAAAAAATTCATATTCCTATTCAGGACCTTATAATATGTATGAATCTATCAACAAAAACATCGTATCTCGTGTTTTCAGAGCGCTATCTGCAGTCATATGAAGCTTGGAATATGTAAAAATTACCACATTCTGAGCAGTTTCAGAGTATCGCAAATCACATGAATCTATCCAATACAACATAATACGCATGAATCCGTCCTGAAATGCACAAAATTTTGCGTTTCCAGCGAGTTATCAGCGTTTTTTCTGAGTCTCGTTGAGAAACTTTTGATCCTGTAAATCTGCTCAGAAGCAAGATTTTGCTCCAAAAATGCGTTATATGGCAGAATCTAGCACCAAATACATCATATTTTGTGTTTTTAGAGTGCTATTTGCAGTTTTTCAAACTTTGGAATAAGTCGAATTCACGCTTTTCCGCGCAGATTCTCACAATCAAAAGTTCATATTCCCATTCAAGACCTCATCATATATCGTATCTAGTGTTTTCCGAGCGCTATCTGCAGTAATATGAAGTTTGAAATAAGTCAAAATTACCACATTCTGAGCAGTTTCAAAGTATCGCAAATCACATAAATCTATCCAATACAACATAATACGCATGAATCCGTCCTCAAATGCACAAAATTTTGCGTTTCCAGCGAGTTATCAGCGTTTTTTCTGAGTCTCGTTGAGAAACTTTTGATCCTGTAAATTTGCTCAGAAGCAAGTTTTTGCTTCAAAAATGCGTTATATGGCAGAATCTAGCGCCAAATACATCATATATCGTGTTTTTAGAGTGCTATTTGCAGTTTTACAAACTTTGGAATGAGTTGGAATCACGCTTTTCCGCGCAGATTTTCACAATCAAAAAGTTCATATTCCTATTCAGGACCTCATAATATGTATGATTCTATCGACAAAAACATCGTATCTCATGTTTTCAGAGCGCTATCTGCAGTTATATGAGGTTTGAAATAAGTTAGAATTACCACATTCTGAGCAGTTTCAAAGTATCGCAAGTCACAGAAATCTATCCAATACAATATAATACGCATAAATCCGTCCTCAAATGCACAGAATTTTGCGTTTTCAGAGAGTTATCAGTGGTTTTTCTACGTCTCGTTGAGAAATTTTTGATCCTGTAAATCTGCTCAGAAGCAAGATTTTGCTTCAGAAATGCGTTATATGGCAGAATCTAGCACCAAATACTTCATATTTCGTGTTTTCAGAGTGCTATTTGCAGTTTTACAAGCTTTGGAATAAGTCGAAATCACGCTTTTCTGCGCAGATTTTCACAATCAAAAAGTTCATATTCCTATTCAGGACCTCATAATATGTATGAATCTATCGACAAAAACATCGTACCTCGTGTTTTCAGAGCGCTATCTGCAGTAATATGAAGTTTGAAATAAGTCAAAATTACCACATTCTGAGCAGGTTCAAAGTATCGCAAATCACAAAAATTTATCCAATACAACATAATACGCATGAATCCGTCCTCAAATGCACAAAATTTTGCGTTTTCAGTGAGTTATCAGCGTTTTTTCTAAGTCTCGCTGAGAAAATTTCTGATCCTGTAAATCTGCTCAGAAGCAAGATTTTGCTTCAGAAATGCGTTATATGGCAGAATCTTCATATTTCGTGTTTTTTAGAGTGCTATTTGCAATTTTACAAGCTTTGGAATATGGCGAGATCACGCTTTTCCGCGCAGATTCTTACAATCAAAAAGTTCATATTCTTATTCAGGACCTCATAATATGTATGAATCTTTCGACAAAAACATCGTATTTTGTGTTTTCAGAGCGCTATCTGCAGTTATATGAAGTTTGATATAAGTCAAAATTACCACATTCTGAGCAGTTTCAAAGTATCGCAAATCACATAAATCTATCCAATACAACATAATACGCATGAAACCCGTCCTCAAATCCACAAAATTTTGCGTTTCCAGCGAGTTATCAGCGTTTTCTCTGAGGTCTCGTTGAGGAATTTCTGATCCTGTAAATCTGCTCAGAAGTAAGATTTTGCTTCAAAAATGCGTCATATGGCAGAATCTAGCACCAAATACATCATATATCGTGTTTTTAGAGTGCTATTTTGCAGTTTTTATAAACTTTGGAATGAGTCGAAATCACGCTTTTCCGCGCAGATTTTCATAATCAAAAAGTTCATATTCCTATTCAGGATCTCATAATATGTATAAATCTATCGACAAAAACATCGTATCTCGTGTTTTCAGAGCGCTATCTGCAGTTATATGAAGTTTGGAATAAGTCGAAAGTACCACATTGTGAGCAGTTTCAAAGTATCCCAAATTACATAAATCTATCCAATATATCATGATACGCATGTATCCGTCCTCAAATGCACAATAATTCTGCGTTTCCAGCGAGTTATCAGCGTTTTTTCTGAGTCTCGTTGAGAAATTTTTGATCCTGTAAATCTGCTCAGAAGCAAGATTTTGCTCCAGAAATGCGTTATATGGCAGAATCTATCACCAAATACTTCATATTACGTGTTTTTAGAGTGCTATTTGCAGTTTTACAAACTTTGGAATAAGTCGGAATCACGCTTTTCCGCGCAGATTTTCACAATCGAAAAGTTCATATTCTTATTCAGGACCTCATAATAAGTATGAATCTATCGACAGAAAACATCGTATGTTGTGTTTTCAGAGCGCTTTCTGCAGTTAAATGAAGTTTGATTTAAGTCAAAATTACCACATTCTGAGCGGTTTCAAAGTATCGCAAATCACATTAATCTATCCAATACAACATAATACGTATGAAGCCGTCTTCAAATCCACAAAATTCTGCGTTTCCAGCGAGTTATCAGCGTTTTTTCTTAGTCTCGTTGAGAAATTTTTGATCCTGTAAATCTGCTCAGAAGCAAGATTTTGCTTTAAAAAATGCGTTATATGGCAGAATCTAGCACCGAAAATCATATATTTCGTGTTTTAGAGTGCTATTTGCAGTTTTACAAACTTTGGAATAAGTCGAAATCACGCTTTTCCGCGCAAATTTTCACAATCAGAAAAGTTCATATTTCTATTCAGGACCTCATAATATGTATGAATCTATCAACAAAAACATCGTATCTCGTGTTTTCAGAGCGCTATCTGCAGTTATATGAAGTTTGGAATAAGTCAAAATTACCACATTCTGAGCAGTTTCAAAGTATCGCAAATCACATAAATCCATCCAATACAACATAATACGCATGATTCCGTCCTCAAATGCACAAGATTTTGCGTTTCCAGCGAGTTATCGGCGTTTTTTTCTGAGTCTCGTTGAGAAATTTTTGATCCTGTAAATCTGCTCAGAAGCAAGATTTTGCTCCAGAAATGCGTTATATGGCAGAATCTATCATCAAATACTTCATATTACGTGTTTTTAGAGTGCTATTTGCAGTTTTACAAACTTTGGAATAAGTCGGAATCACGCTTTTCCGCGCAGATTTTCACAATCGAAAAGTTCATATTCTTATCCCAGGACCTCATAATATGTATGAATCTATCGACAGAAACATCGTATGTTGTGTTTTCAGAGCGCTTTCTGCAGTTATATGAAGTTTGATATAAGTCAAAATTATTACATTCTGAGCGGTTTCAAAGTATCGTAAATCACATTAATCTATCCAATACAACATAATACGTATGAAGCCGTCTTCAAATCCACAAAATTTTGCGTTTCCAGCGAGTTATCAGCGTTTTTCTGAGTCTCGTTGAGAAATTTTTAATCCTGTAAATCTGCTCAGAAGCAAGATTTTTGCTTCAAAAATGCGTTATATGGCAGAGTTTTAACACCAAAATACATCATATTTCGTGTTTTTAGAGTTCTATTTGCAGTTTTACTAACTTTGGAATAAGTCGAAATCACGCTATTCCGCGCAGATTTTAACAATCGAAATGTTCATATTCCTATTCAGGACCTCATAATATGTATGAATCTATCGACGGAAAACATCGTATCTCGTGTTTTTCAGAGCGCTATCTGCAGTTATATGCAGTTTGGAATAAGTCAAAATTACTAAATTCTGAGCAGTTTCAAAGTATCGCAAGTCAAATAAATCTATCCAATACAACATAATAGGCATGAATCCGTCCTCAAATGCACAAATTCTGCGTTTCCAGCGAGTTATCAGCGTTTTTTCTGAGTCTCGTTGAGAAATTTTTGATCCTGTAAATCTGCTCAGAAGCAAGATTTTGCTTTAAAAATGCGTTATATGGCAGAATCTAGCACCAAATACATCATATTTCGTGTTTTTAGAGTGCTATTTGCAGTTTTACAAACTTTGGGAATAAGTCGAAATCACGCTTTTCCGCGCAAATTTTCACAATCAGAAAGTTCATATTTCTATTCAGGACCTCATAATATGTATGAATCTATCAACAAAAACATCGTATCTCGTGTTTTCAGAGCGCTATTTGCAGTTATATGAAGTTTGAAATAAGTCAAAATTACCACATTCTGAGCAGTTTCAAAGTATCGCAAATCACATAAATCTATCCAATACAACATAATACGCATGAATCCGTCATCAAATGCACCAAATTTTTGCGTTTCCAGCGAGTTATCAGCGTTTTTTCTGAGTCTCGTTAAGAAATTTTTGATCCTGTAAATCTGCTCAGAAGCAAGATTTTGCTCCAGAAATGCGTATATGGCAGAATCTATCACCAAATTACTTCATATTACGTGTTTTTAGAGTGCTATTTGCAGTTTTACAAACTTTGGAATAAGTCGAAATCACGCTTTTCCGCGCAAATTTTCACAATCGAAAAGTTCATATTCTTATTCAGGACCTCATAATATGTATGAATCTATCGACAGAAACATCGTATCTTGTGTTTTCAGAGCGCTATCTGCAGTTATATGAAGTTTGATATAAGTCAAAATTACCACATTCTGAGCGGTTTCAAAGTATCGCAAATCACATTAATCTATCCAATACAACATAATACGTATGAAGCCGTCTTCAAATCCACAAAATATTGCGTTTCCAGCGAGTTATCAGCGTTTACTCTGAGTCTCGTTGAGAAATTTTTGATCCTGTAAATCTGCTCAGAAGCAAGATTTTTGCTTCAAAAATGCGTTATATGGCAGAGTCTAACACCAAATACATCATATTTCGTGTTTTTAGAGTTCTATTTGCAGTTTTACTAACTTTGGGATAAGTCGAAATCACGCTTTTCCGCGCAGATTTTCACAATCGAAATGTTCATATTCCTATTCAGGACCTCATAATATGTATGATTCTATCGACAAAAACATCGTATCTCGTGTTCTCAGAGCGCTATCTGCAGTTATATGAGGTTTTGAAATAAGTTGAAATTACCACATTCTGAGCAGTTTCAAAGTATCGCAAATCACAAAAATCTATCCAATACAACATAATACGCATAAATCCGTCCGCAAAATGCACAGAATTTTGCGTTTTCAGCGAGTTATCAGCGCTTTTTCTAAGTCTCGTTGAGAAATTTTTGATCCTGGTAAATCTTGCTCAGAGAAGCAAGATTTTGCTCCAGAAATGCGTTTATATGGCAGAATCTATCACCAAATACTTCATATTCCGTGTTTTTAGAGTGCTATTTGCAATTTTACAAACTTTGGAATATGGCGAGATCACGCTTTTCCGCGCAGACTCTTACAATCAAAAAGTTCATATTCTTATTCAGGACCTCATAATATGTATGAATCTTTCGACAAAAACATCGTATTTTGTGTTTCCAGAGCGCTATCTGCAGTTATATGAAGTTTGATATAAGTCAAAATTACCACATTCTGAGCAGTTTCAAAGTATCGCAAATCACATAAATCTATCCAATACAACATAATACGCATGAATCCGTCCTCAAATCCACAAAATTTTTGCGTTTCCAGCGAGTTATCAGCGTTTTTTCTGAGTTTCGTTGAGAAATTTTTGATCCTGTTAATCTGCTCAGAAGCAAGATTTTGTTTCAAAAAATGCGTTATATGGCAGGAATCTAGCACCAAATACATCATATTTCGTGTTTTTAGAGTGCTATCCTGCAGTTTTATAAACTTTGGAATAAGTCGAAATCACGCTTTTTTCGCGCAGATTTTCATAATCAAAAAAGTTAATATTCCTGTTCAGGATCTCATAATATGTATGAATCAATCGACAAAAAACATCGTATCTCGTGTTTTCAGAGCGCTATCTGCAGTTATATGAAGTTTGGAATAAGTCAAAAGTAACACATTCTGAGCAGGTTTCAAAGTATCCCCAAATTACATAAATCTATCCAATATATCATGATACGCATGGAATCCGTCCTCAAATGCACAAAAATCTGCGTTTCCAGCGAGTTATCAGCGTTTTTTCTGAGTCTCGTTGAGAAATTTTTGATCCTGTAAATCTGCTCAGAAGCAAGGATTTTGCTCCTGAAATGCGTTATATGGCAGAATCTATCACCAAATACTTCATATTACGTGTTTTTAGAGTGCTATTTGCAGTTTCACAAACTTTGGAATAAGTCAAAATCACGCTTTCCCGCGCAGATTTTCACAATCAAAAAGTTCATATTCTTATTCAGGACCTCATAATATGTATGGAATCTATCGACAAAAACATCGTATCTTGTGTTTTCAGAGCGCTATCTGCAGTTATATGAAGTTTGATATAAGTCAAAATTACCACATTCTGAGCGGTTTTCAAAGTATCGCAAATCACATAAATCTATCCAATACAACATAATACGTATGAAGCCGTCTTCAAATCCACAAATTCTGCGTTTCCAGTGAGTTATCAGCGTTTATCTGAGTCTCGTTGAGAAATTTTTGATCCTGTAAATCTGCTCAGAAGCAAGATTTTGCTTCAAAAATGCGTTATATGGCAGAAGTCCTAAACACCAAATACATCATATTTCGTGTTTTTAGAGTGCTATTTGCAGTTTTACTAACTTGGAATAAGTCGGAATCACGCTTTTCCGCGCAGATTTTCACAATCAAAATGTTCATATTCTCATTCAGGACCTCATAATATGTATGAATCTATCGACGAAAAACATCGTATCTCGTGTTTTCAGAGCGCTATCTGCAGTTATATATAGTTTGGAATAAGTCAAAATTACCACATTCTGAGCATTTTCAAAGTATCGCAAGTCAAATAAATCTATCCAATACAACATAATAGGCATGAATCCGTCCTCAACACAAAATTCTGCGTTTCCAGCGAGGTATTCAGCGTTTTTCTGAGTCTCGTTGAGAAATTTTTGATTCTGTAAATCTGCTCAGAAGCAAGATTTTGCTTTAAAAATGCGTTATATGGCAGAATCTAGCACCAAAATACATCATATTTCGTGTTTTCAAAGTGCTATTTGCAGTTTTACAAACTTTGGAATAAGTCGAAATCACGCTTTTCCGCGCGGATTTCCACAATCAAAAAGTTCATATTTCTATTCAGGACCTCATAATATGTATGAATCTATCAACAAAAACATCGTATCTCGTGTTTTCAGAGCGCTATCTGCAGTTATATGAAGTTTGAAATAAGTCAAAATTACCACATTCTGAGCAGTTTCAAAGTATCGCAAATCACATAAATCTATCCAATACAACATAATACGCATGAATCCGTTCTCAAATGTACAGAATTTTGCGGTTTCAGCGAGTTATTAGCGTTTGTTCTAAGTCTCGTTGAGAAATTTTTGATCCAGTAAATCTGCTCAGACGCAAGATTTTGCTTCAGAAATGCGTTATATGGCAGAATCTATCACAAATACTTCATATTTTGTGTTTTTAGAGTGCAATTTGCAGTTTTACAAACTTTGGAATAAGTCGAAATCACGCTTTTCCGCGCAGATTTTCACAATCAAGAAGTGCAGGTTCTCGTATCTCGTGTTTTCAGAGCGCTATCTGCAGTTATATGAAGTTTGATATAAGTCAAAATTACCACATTCTGAGCAGTTTCAAAGTATCGCAAATCACATAAATCTATCCAATACAACATAATACGCATGAATCCGTCCTCAAATGCACAAAATTTTGCGTTTCCACCGAGTTATCAGCGTTTTTTCTGAGTCTCGTTGAGGAATTTTTGATGCTGTAAATCTGCTCAGAAGCAAGATTTTGCTTCAAAAATGCGTTATATGGCAGAGTCTAACACCAAATACATCATATTTCGTGTTTTTATTGTGCTATTTGCAGTTTTACAAACTTTGGAATAAGTCGAAATTAAGCTTTTCCGCGCAGATTTTACATTCAAAAAGCTCATATTCCTATTCAGGACCTCATAATATGTATGAATCTATCGACAAAAACATCGCATCTCGTGTTTTCAGAGCGCTATCTGCAGTTATATGGAGTTTGAAATAAGTCAAAATTACCACATTCTGAGCAGTTTCAAAGTATCGCAAATCACATAAATCTATCCAATACAACATAATACGCATAAGTCCGTCATCAAATGCACAAAATTTTGCGTTTCCAGCGAGTGATCAGCGTTTACTCTGAGTCTCGTTGAGAAATTTTTGATACTGTAAATCTGCTCAGAAGCAAGATTTTGCTTCAAAAATGTGTTGCTTGGAAGAATCTAGCACCAAATACATCATATTTCGTGTTTTTAGAGTGCTATTTGCAGTTTTGCAAACTTTGGGATAAGTCAAAATCACGCTTTTCTGCGCCGATTCTTAGAAAAAAAAAGTTCATATCCCTATTCAGGACCCCATAATATGTATGAATCTATCGACAGAAACATCGTATCTCCTGTTCCTAGAGCGCTATCTGCAGTTATATGAAGTTTGAAATAAGTCGAAATTACCACATTCTGAGCAGTTTCAAAGTATCGCAAATCACATAAATCTATCCAATACAACATAATACGCATGAATCCGTCCTCAAATGCACAAAATTCTGCGTTTCCAGCGAGTTATCAGCGTTTTTTCTGAGTGTCGTTAAGAAATTTTTGATCCTGTAAATCCGCTCAGAGGCAAGATTTTGCTTCAAAAATGCGTTATATGGCAGAATCTAGCACCAAATACATCATATTTCGTGTTTTCAGAGTGCTATTTGCAGTTTTACAAACTTTGGAATGAGTCGAAATCACGCTTTCCCGTGCAGATTTTTACGATTAAAAAGTTCATATTCCTATTTAGGACCTCATAATATGTATGAATCTATCGACAAGAACATCGTATCTTGTGTCTTCAGAGCGCTACCTGCAGTTATATGAAGTTTGAAATAAGTCGAAACTACCACATTCTGAGCAGTTTCAGAGTATCGCAAATCACATAAATCTATCCATACAACATAATACGCATGAATCCGTCCTCAAACGCACAAAATTTTGCGTTTCCAGCGAGTTATCAGCGTTTTTTCTGAGTCTCGTTGAGAAATTTTTGATCCTGTAAATCTGCTCAGAAGCAAGATTTTGCTTCAAAAATGCGTTATATGGCAGAATCTAGCACCAAATACATCATATTTCGTGTTCTTAGAGTGCTATTTTCAGTTTTACAAACTATGGAATAAGTCGAAATCACGCTTTTCCGCACAGATTTTCACAATCAGAAAGTTCATATTCCTATTCAGGACCTCATAATATGTATGAATCTATCGACAAAAACATCGTATCTTGTGTTTTCAAAGCGCTATCTGCAGTTATATGAAGTTTGAAATAAGTCAAAATTACCACATTCTGAGCAGTTTCAAAGTATCGCAAATCACATAAATCTATCCAATACAACATAATACGCATGAATCCGTCCTCAAATGCACAAAATTTTGCGTTTCCAGCGAGTTATCAGCGTTTTTTCTGAGTCTCGTTGAGGAATTTTTGATGCTGTAAATCTGCTCAGAAGCAAGATTTTGCTTCAAAAATGCGTTATATGGCAGAGTCTAACACCAAATACATCATATTTCGTGTTTTTATTGTGCTATTTGCAGTTTTACAAACTTTGGAATAAGTCGAAATTAAGCTTTTCCGCGCAGATTTTACATTCAAAAAGCTCATATTCCTATTCAGGACCTCATAATATGTATGAATCTATCGACAAAAACATCGCATCTCGTGTTTTCAGAGCGCTATCTGCAGTTATATATAGTTTGGAATAAGTCAAAATTACCACATTCTGAGCATTTTCAAAGTATCGCAAGTCAAATAAATCTATCCAATACAACATAATAGGCATGAATCCGTCCTCAACACAAAATTCTGCGTTTCCAGCGAGTATCAGCGTTTTTCTGAGTCTCGTTGAGAAATTTTTGATTCTGTAAATCTGCTCAGAAGCAAGATTTTGCTTTAAAAATGCGTTATATGGCAGAGTCTAACACCAAATACATCATATTTCGTGTTTTTTAGAGTGCTATTTGCAGTTTTACTAACTTTGGAATAAGTCGAAATCACGCTTTTCCGCGCAGATTTTCACAATCAAAATGTTCATATTCTCATTCAGGACCTCATAATATGTATGAATCTATCGACGAAAACATCGTATCTCGTGTTTTCAGAGCGCTATCTGCAGTTATATATAGTTTGGAATAAGTCAAAATTACCACATTCTGAGCATTTTCAAAGTATCGCAAGTCAAATAAATCTATCCAATACAACATAATAGGCATGAATCCGTCCTCAACACAAAATTCTGCGTTTCCCAGCGAGGTATCAGCGTTTTTCTGAGTCTCGTTGAGAAATTTTTGATTCTGTAAATCTGCTCAGAAGCAAGATTTTGCTTTAAAAATGCGTTATATGGCAGAATCTAGCACCAAATACATCATATTTCGTGTTTTCAAAGTGCTATTTGCAGTTTTACAAACTTTGGAATAAGTCGAAATCACGCTTTTCCGCGCGGATTTCCACAATCAAAAAGTTCATATTTCTATTCAGGACCTCATAATATGTATGAATCTATCAACAAAAACATCGTATCTCGTGTTTTCAGAGCGCTATCTGCAGTTATATGAAGTTTGGAAATAAGTCAAAATTACCACATTCTGAGCAGTTTCAAAGTATCGCAAATCACATAAATCTATCCAATACAACATAATACGCATGAATCCGTTCTCAAATGTACAGAATTTTGCGGTTTCAGCGAGTTATTAGCGTTTGTTCTAAGTCTCGTTGAGAAATTTTTGATCCTGTAAATCTGCTCAGACGCAAGATTTTGCTTCAGAAATGCGTTATATGGCAGAATCTATCACCAATACTTCATATTTTGTGTTTTTAGAGTGCAATTTGCAGTTTTACAAACTTTGGAATAAGTCGAAATCACGCTTTTTCCGCGCAGATTTTCACAATCAAGAAGTGCAGGTTCCTATTCAGGACCTCATAATATGTATGAATCTATCGACAAAAACATCGTATCTCGTGTTTTCAGAGCGCTATCTGCAGTTATATGAAGTTTGATATAAGTCAAAATTACCACATTCTGAGCAGTTTCAAAGTATCGCAAATCACATAAATCTATCCAATACAACATAATACGCATGAATCCGTCCTCAAATGCACAAAATTTTGCGTTTCCACCGAGTTATCAGCGTTTTTTCTGAGTCTCGTTGAGGAATTTTTGATGCTGTAAATCTGCTCAGAAGCAAGATTTTGCTTCAAAAATGCGTTATATGGCAGAGTCTAACACCAAATACATCATATTTCGTGTTTTTATTGTGCTATTTGCAGTTTTACAAACTTTGGAATAAGTCGAAATTAAGCTTTTCCGCGCAGATTTTACATTCAAAAAGCTCATATTCCTATTCAGGACCTCATAATATGTATGAATCTATCGACAAAAACATCGCATCTCGTGTTTTCAGAGCGCTATCTGCAGTTATATGGAGTTTGAAATAAGTCAAAATTACCACATTCTGAGCAGTTTCAAAGTATCGCAAATCACATAAATCTATCCAATACAACATAATACGCATAAGTTCGTCATCAAATGCACAAAATTTTGCGTTTCCAGCGAGTGATCAGCGTTTACTCTGAGTCTCGTTGAGAAATTTTTGATACTGTAAATCTGCTCAGAAGCAAGATTTTGCTTCAAAAATGTGTTGCTTGGAAGAATCTAGCACCAAATACATCATATTTCGTGTTTTTAGAGTGCTATTTGCAGTTTTGCAAACTTTGGGATAAGTCAAAATCACGCTTTTCTGCGCCGATTCTTAGAAAAAAAAAGTTCATATCCCTATTCAGGACCCCATAATATGTATGAATCTATCGACAGAAACATCGTATCTCCTGTTCCTAGAGCGCTATCTGCAGTTATATGAAGTTTGAAATAAGTCGAAATTACCACATTCTGAGCAGTTTCAAAGTATCGCAAATCACATAAATCTATCCAATACAACATAATACGCATGAATCCGTCCTCAAATGCACAAATTCTGCGTTTCCAGCGAGTTATCAGCGTTTTTTCTGAGTGTCGTTAAGAAAAATTTTTGATCCTGTAAATCCGCTCAGAGGCAAGATTTTGCTTCAAAAATGCGTTATATGGCAGAATCTAGCACCAAATACATCATATTTCGTGTTTTCAGAGTGCTATTTGCAGTTTTACAAACTTTGGAATGAGTCGAAATCACGCTTTCCCGTGCAGATTTTTACGATTAAAAAGTTCATATTCCTATTTAGGACCTCATAATATGTATGAATCTATCGACAAGAACATCGTATCTTGTGTCTTCAGAGCGCTACCTGCAGTTATATGAAGTTTGAAATAAGTCGAAACTACCACATTCTGAGCAGTTTCAGAGTATCGCAAATCACATAAATCTATCCATACAACATAATACGCATGAATCCGTCCTCAAACGCACAAAATTTTGCGTTTTCCAGCGAGTTATCAGCGTTTTTTCTGAGTCTCGTTGAGAAATTTTTGATCCTGTAAATCTGCTCAGAAGCAAGATTTTGCTTCAAAAATGCGTTATATGGCAGAATCTAGCACAAAATACATCATATTTCGTGTTTTTAGAGTGCTATTTTCAGTTTTACAAACTATGGAATAAGTCGAAATCACGCTTTTCCGCGCAGATTTTCACAATCAGAAAGTTCATATTCCTATTCAGGACCTCATAATATGTATGAATCTATCGACAAAAAACATCGTATCTTGTGTTTTCAAAGCGCTATCTGCAGTTATATGAAGTTTGAAATAAGTCAAAATTACCACATTCTGAGCAGTTTCAAAGTATCGCAAATCACATAAATCTATCCAATACAACATAATACGCATGAATCCGTCCTCAAATGCACAAAATTTTGCGTTTCCAGCGAGTTATCAGCGTTTTTTCTGAGTCTCGTTTAGAAATTTTTAATCCTGTAAATCTGCTCAGAAGCAAGATTTTGTTTCAAAAATGCGTTATACGGCAGAATCTAGTACCAAATACTTCATATTACGTGTTTTTAGAGTGCTATTTGCAGTTTTACAAACTTTGGAATAAGTCAAAATCACGCTTTTCCGCGCAGATTTTCACAATCAAAAAGTTCATATTCTTATTCAGGACCTCATAATATGTATGAATCTATCGACAAAAACATCGTATCTTGTGTTTTCAGAGCGCTATCTGCAGTTATATGAAGTTTGATATAAGTCAAAATTACCACATTCTGAGCGGTTTCAAAGTATCGCAAATCACATAAATCTATCCAATACAACATAATACGTATGAAGCCGTCTTCAAATCCACAAAATTCTGCGTTTCCAGTGAGTTATCAGCGTTTTTCTGAGTCTCGTTGAGAAATTTTTGATCCTGTAAATCTGCTCAGAAGCAAGATTTTGCTTCAAAAATGCGTCATATGGCAGAGTCTAACACCAAATACATCATATTTCGTGTTTTTAGAGTGCTATTTGCAGTTTTACTAACTTTGGAATAAGTCGAAATCACGCTTTTCCGCGCAGATTTTCACAATCAAAATGTTCATATTCTCATTCAGGACCTCATAATATGTATGAATCTATCGACGAAAACATCGTATCTCGTGTTTTCAGAGCGCTATCTGCAGTTATATGCAGTTTGGAATAAGTCAAAATTACCACATTCTGAGCAGTTTCAAAGTATCGCAAATCACATAAATCTATCCAATACAACATAATACGCATGAATCCGTTCTCAAATGTACAGAATTTTGCGGTTTCAGCGAGTTATCAGCGTTTGTTCTAAGTCTCGTTGAGAAATTTTTGATCCTGTAAATCTGCTCAGACGCAAGATTTTGCTTCAGAAATGCGTTATATGGCAGAATCTATCACCAATACTTCATATTTTGTGTTTTTTAGAGTGCTATTTGCAGTTTTACAAACTTTAGAATAAGTCGAAATCACGCTTTTCCGCGCAGATTTTCACAATCAAGAAGTGCAGGTTCCTATTCAGGACCTCATAATATGTATGAATCTATCGACAAAAACATCGTATCTCGTGTTTTTCAGAGCGCTATCTGCAGTTATATGAAGTTTGATATAAGTCAAAATTACCACATTCTGAGCAGTTTCAAAGTATCGCAAATCACATAAATCTATCCAATACAACATAATACGCATGAATCTGTCCTCAAATGCACAAAATTTTGCGTTTCCACCGAGTTATCAGCGTTTTTTCTGAGTCTCGTTGAGAAATTTTTGATGCTGTAATTCTGCTCAAAAGCAAGATTTTGCATCAAAAATGCGTTATATGGCAGAATCTAGCACCAAATACATAATATTTCGTGTTTTTATTGTGCTATTTGCAGTTTTACAAACTTTGGAATAAGTCGAAATTAAGCTTTTCCGCGCAGATTTTACAATCAAAAAGCTCATATTCCTATTCAGGACCTCATAATATGTATGAATCTATCGACAAAAACATCGCATCTCGTGTTTTCAGAGCGCTATCTGCAGTTATATGGAGTTTGAAATAAGTCAAAATTACCACATTCTGAGCAGTTTCAAAGTATCGCAAATCACATAAATCTATCCAATACAACATAATACGCATAAGTCCGTCATCAAATGCACAAAATTTTGCGTTTCCAGCGAGTGATCAGCGTTTACTCTGAGTCTCGTTGAGAAATTTTTGATACTGTCAATCTGCTCAGAAGCAAGATTTTGCTTCAAAAATGTGTTGCTTGGAAGAATCTAGCACCAAATACATCATATTTCGTGTTTTTAGAGTGCTATTCGCAGTTTCACAAACTTTGGGATAAGTCAAAATCACGCTTTTCTGGGCCGATTCTTAGAAAAAAAAAGTTCATATCCCTATTCAGGACCCCATAATATGTATGAATCTATCGACAGAAACATCGTATATCCTGTTCTTAGAGCGCTATCTGCAGTTATATGAAGTTTGAAATAAGTCAAAATTACCACATTCTGAGCAGTTTCAAAGTATCGCAAATCACATAAATCTATCCAATACAACATAATACGCACGAATACGTCCTCAAATGCACAAAATTTTGCGTTTCCAGCGAGTTATCAGCGTTTTTTCTGAGTGTCGTTAAGAAATTTTTGATCCTGTAAATCCGCTCAGAGGCAAGATTTTGCTTCAAAAATGCGTTATATGGCAGAATCTAGCACCAAATACATCATATTTCGTGTTTTCAGAGTGCTATTTGCAGTTTTACAAACTTTGGAATAAGTCGAAATCACGCTTTCCCGTGCAGATTTTTACGATTAAAAAGTTCATATTCCTATTTAGGACCTCATAATATGTATGAATCTATCGACAAGAACATCGTATCTCGTGTCTTCAGAGCGCTACCTGCAGTTATATGAAGTTTGAAATAAGTCAAAACTACCACATTCTGAGCAGTTTCAGAGTATCGCAAATCACATAAATCTATCCATACAACATAATACGCATGAATCCGTCCCCAAACGCACAAAATTTTGCGTTTCCAGCGAGTTGTCAGCGTTTTTTCTGAGTCTCGTTGAGAAATTTTTGATTCTGTAAATCTGCTCAGAAGCAAGATTTTGCTTCAAAAATGCGTTATATGGCAGAATCTAGCACCAAATACATCATATTTCGTGTTTTTAGAGTGCTATTTGCAGTTTTACAAAAATGGAATAAGTCGAAATCACGCTTTTACGCGCAGATTTTTACAATCAAAAAGTTCATATTCCTATTCAGGACCTCATAATATGTATGAATCTATCGACAAAAACATCGTATCTCGTGTTTTCAGAGCGCTATCTGCAGTTATATAAAGTTTGAAATAAGTCAAAATTACCACATTCTGAGCTGATTCAAAGTATCGCAAATCACATAAATCTATCCAATACAACATAATACGCATGAATCCGTCCTCAAATGCACAAAATTTCGTGTTTCCAGCGAGTTATCAGCGTTCTATCTGAGTCTCGTTGAGAAATTTTTGATCCTGTTAAATCTGCTCAGAAGCAAGATTTTGTTTCAAAAATGCGTTATATGGCAGAATCTAGCACCAAATACATAATATTTCGTGTTTTTAGAGTGCTATTTGCAGTTTTACAAAAATGGAATAAGTCGAAATCACGCTTTTCCGCGCAGATTTTTACAATCAAAAAGTTCATGTTCCTATTCAGGACCTCATAATATGTAAGAATCTATCGACAAAAACATCGTATCTCGTGTTTTCAGAGCGCTATCTGCAGTTATATGAAGTTTGGAATAAGTCAAAATTACCACATTCTGAGCAGATTCAAAGTATCGCAAATCACATAAATCTATCCAATACAACATAATACGCATGAATCCGTCCTCAAATGCACAAAATTATGCGTTTCCAGCGAGTTATCAGCGTCTTTTCTGAGTCTCGTTGAGAAATTTTTGATCCTGTTAAACTGCTCAGAAGCAAGATTTTGCTTCAAAAATGCGGTATATGGCAGAATCTAGCACCAAATACATCATATTTCGTAATTTTAGAGTGCTATTTGCAGTTTTACAAATTTTGGAATAAGTCGAAATCACGCTTTTCCGCGCGGATTTTCACAATCAAAGAGTTCTTATTTCTATTCAGGACTTCATAATATGTATGAATCTATCGCGAAAGAAAAGAAACTCGTGTTCTCAGAGCGGTATCTGCAGTTATATGGAGTTTGAAATAAGACAAAATTACCACATTGTGAGCAGTTTCAAAGTATCGCAAATCACATAAATCTATCCAATACAACATAATACGGATGAATCCGTCATCAGATCCACAAAATTTTGCGTTTCCAGCGGGTTATCAGCGTTTTCTCTGAGTCTCGCCGAGAAATTTTTGATCCTGTAAACTTGCTCAGAAGCAAGATTTTGCATCAAAATTGCGTTATATGGCAGAATCTAGCACCAAATACATCATATTTCGTGTTTTTAGAGTGCTATTTGCAGTTTTACAAACTTTGGAATAAGTCGAAATCACGCTTTTCCGCGCAGATTTTTACAATCAAAGAGTTCATATTCCTATTAAGGACTCTATCGACAAAAATATTGTATCTCGTGTTTTCAGAGCGCTATCTGCAGTTATATGAAGTTTGGAATAAGTCAAAACTACCACATTCTGAGCAGTTTCAAAGTATCGCAAATCACATAAATCCATCCAATACAACATAATACGCATGAATCCGTCCTCAAATGCACAAGATTTTGCGTTTCCAGCGAGTTATCGGCGTTTTTTTCTGGGTCTCGTTGAGGAATTTTTGATCCCGTAAATCTGCTCAGAAGCAAGATTTTGCTTCAAAAATGCGTTATATGGCAGAATCTAGCACTAAATACATCATATTTCGTGTTTACAGAGTGCTATCAGCAGTTTTACAAATTTTGGAATAAGTCGAAATCACGCTTTTCCGCGCAGATTTTCACAATCAGAAAGTTCATATTTCTATTCAGGACCTCATAAT
>CAXDIG010000337.1:0-52045 GCA_963989225.1 Dromius quadrimaculatus | reverse complement strand
TATCCAATACAACATAATACACATGAATCCGACCTCAAATGCAAAAAATTTTGCGTTTCCAGCGAGTTATCAGCGTTTTTTCTGAGTCTCGCTGAGAAATTTTTGATTCTGTTAATTTGCTCAGATGCAAGACTTTGCTTCAGAAATGCGTTATATGGCAGAATCTAGCACCAAATACATCATATTTCGTGTTTTCAGAGTGCTATTCGCAGTTTTACAAACTTTGGAATAAGTTGGAATCACGCGTTTCCGGGCAGATTTTCACAATCAAAAAGTTCATAATCCTATTCAGGACCTCATAATATGTATGAATCCATCAACAAAAACATCATATCTCGTGTTTTAAGAGCGCTATCTGCAGTAATATGAAGTTTGAAATAAGTCAAAATTACCACATTCTCAGCGGTTTCAAAGTATCGCAAATCACATAAATCTATCCAATACAACATAATACGTATGAATCCGTCCTCGAAGGCACAAAATTTTGCGTTTCCAGCTAGTTATCAGCGTTTTTTCTGAGTTTCGTTGAGAAATTTTTGATTCTGTGAATCTGCTCAGAAGCAAGATTATGCTTCAGAAATGCGTTATATGGCAGAATCTAGCACCAAATACATCATATTTCGTGTTTTTAGAGTGCTATTCGCAGTTTTACAAACTTTGGAATAGGTCGAAATCACGCTTTTCCGGGCAGATATTCACAATCAAAAAGTTCATATTCCTATTCAGGACCTCATATTATGTATGAATCCATCAACAAAAACATCATATCTCGTGTTTTCAGAGCCCTATCTGCAGTTATATGAAGTTTGAAATAAGTCAAAATTACCACATTCTCAGCGGTTTCAAAGTATCGCAAATCACATAAATCTATCCAACACAACATAATACGCATGAATCCGTCCTCAAATGCAAAAAATTTTGCGATTCCAGCGAGTTATCAGCGTTTTTTCTGAGTCTCGCTGAGAAATTTTTGATTCTGTTAATCTGCTCAGAAGCAAGATTTTGCTTCAGAAATGCGTTATATGGCAGAATCTAGCACCAAATACATCATATCTCGGCTTTTTAGAGTGCTATTCGCAGTTTTACAAACTTTGGAATAAGTCGAAATCACGCTTTTCCGGGCAGATTTTCACAATCAAAAAGTTCATATTCGTATTCAGGACCTCATAATATGTATGAATCCATCAACAAAAACATCATATCTTGTGTTCTCAGAGCGCTATCTGCAGTTATATGAAATTTGAAATAAGTCAAAATTATCACATTCTCAGAGGTTTCAAAGTATCGCAAATCACATAAATCTATCCGATACAACATAATACGCATGAATCCGTCGTCAAATGCACAAAATTTTGCGTTTCCAGCGAGTTATCAGCGTTTTTTCTGGGTCTCGTTGAGAAATTTTTGATTCTGTAAATCTGCTCAGAAGCAAGATTTTGCTTCATAAATGCGTTATATGGCAGAATCTAGCACCAAAAGCATCATATTTCGTGTTTTTAGAGTGCTATTCGCAGTTTTACAAACTTTGGAATAAGTCGAAATCACGCTTTAACGGACAGATTTTCACAATCAAAAAGTTCATATTCCTATTCTGGATCTCATAATATGTATGAATCTATCAACAAAAACATCATATCTCGTGTTTTCAAAGCGCTATCTGCAGTTTTATGAAGTTTGAAATAAGTCAAAATTACCACATGCTCAGCGGTTTCAAAGTATCGCAAATCACATAAATCTATCCAATACAACATAATACACATGAATCCGACCTCAAATGAAAAAAAAATTTGCGTTACCAGCGAGTTATCAGCGTTTTTTCTGAGTCTCGCTGAGAAATTTTTGATTCTGTTAATTTGCTCAGATGCAAGACTTTGCTTCAGAAATGCATTATATGGCAGAATCTAGCACCAAATACATCATATTTCGTGTTTTCAGAGTGCTATTCGCAGTTTTACAAACTTTGGAATAAGTCGGAATCACGCGTTTCCGGGCAGATTTTCACAATCAAAAAGTTCATAATCCTATTCAGGACCTCATGATATGTATGAATCCATCAACAAAAACATCATATCTGGTGTTTTAAGAGCGCTATCTGCCGTAATATGAAGTTTGAAATAAGTCAAAATTACCACATTCTCAGCGGTTTCAGAGTATCGCAAATCACATAAATCTATCCAATACAACATAATACGTATGAATCCGTCCTCAAATGCACAAAATTTTGCGTTTCCAGCTAGTTATCAGCGTTTTTTCTGAGTTTCGTTGAGAAATTTTTGATTCTGTGAATCTGCTCAGAAGCAAGATTATGCTTCAGAAATACGTTATATGGCAGAATCTAGCACCAAATACATCATATTTCGTGTTCTTAGAGTTCTATTTGCAGTTTTACAAACTTTGGAATAAGTCGAAATCACGCTTTTCCGGGCAGATGTTCACAATCAAAAAGTTCATATTCCTATTCAGGACCTCATAATATGTATGAATCCATCAACAAAAACATCATATCTTGTGTTTTCAGAGCGCTATCTGCAGTTATATGAAGTTTGAAATAAGTCAAAATTACCACATTCTCAGCGGTTTCAAAGTAACGCAAATCACATAAATCTATCTAATACACATGAATCAGTCCTCAAATGCAAAAAATTTTGCGTTTCCAGCGAGTTATCAGCGTTTTTTCTGAGTCTCGCTGAAAAATTTTTGATTCTGTTAATCTGCTCAGAAGAAAGATTTTGCTTCAGAAATGCGTTATATGGCAGAATCTAGCACCAAATACATCATATTTCGTGTTTTTAGAGTGCTATCCGCAGTTTTACTAACTTTGGAATAAGTCGAAATCACGCTTTTCCGGGCAGATTTCTGCAATCAAAAAGTTCATGTTCCTATTCAGGAACTCATAATATGTATGAATCCATCAACAATAACATCATATCTCGTGTTTTAAGAGCGCTATCTGCAGTAATATGAAGTTTGAAATAAGTCAAAATTACCACATTCTCAGCGGTTTCAAAGTATCGCAAATCACATAAATCTATCCAATACAACATAATACGTATGAATCCGTCCTCGAAGGCACAAAATTTTGCGTTTCCAGCTAGTTATCAGCGTTTTTTCTGAGTTTCGTTGAGAAATTTTTGATTCTGTGAATCTGCTCAGAAGCAAGATTATGCTTCAGAAATGCGTTATATGGCAGAATCTAGCACCAATTACATCATATTTAGTGTTCTTAGAGTTCTATTTGCAGTTTTACAAACTTTGGAATAAATCGAAATGACGCTTTACCGGGCAGATGTTCACAATCAAAAAGTTCATATTCCTATTCAGGACCTCATAATATGTATGAATCCATCAACAAAAACATCATATCTTGTGTTTTCAGAGCGCTATCTGCAGTTATATGAAGTTTGAAATAAGTCAAAATTACCACATTCTCAGCGGTTTCAAAGTAACGCAAATCACATAAATCTATCCAATACAACATAATACACATGAATCAGTCCTCAAATGCAAAAAATTTTGCGTTTCCAGCGAGTTATCAGCGTTTTTTCTGAGTCGCGTTAAGAAATTTTTGATTCTGTAAATCTGCCCAGAAGCAAGATTTTGCTTCAAAAATGCGTTATATGGCAGAATCTAGCACCAAATACATCATATTTCGTGTTTTTAGAGTGCTATTCGTAGTTTTACAAACTTTGGAATAAGTCGAAATCACGCATTTCCGGGCAGATTTTCGAAATCAAAAAGTTCATATTCCTGCTCAGGACCTTATAATATGTATGAATCCATCAACAAAAACATCATATCTCGTGTTTTCAGAGCGCTATCTGCAGTTATATAAAGCTTGAAATAAGTCAAAATTACCACATTCTCAGCGGTTTCAAAGTATCGCAAATCACATAAATCTATCCAATACAACACAATACGCATGAATCCGTCCTCAAATGCACAAAATTCTGCGTTTCCAGCGAGTTATCAGCGTTTTTTCTGAGTCGCGTCAAGAAATTTTTGATCCTGTAAATCTGCCCAGAAGCAAGATTTTGCTTCAAAAATGCGTTATATGGCAGAATCTAGCACCAAATACATCATATTTCGTGTTTTCAGAGTGCTATTCGCAGTTTTACAAACTTTGGGATAAGTCGAAATCACGCTTTTCCGGACAGATTTGCACAATCAAAAATTTCATATTCCTATTCAGGACCTCATAATATGTATGAATCCATCAACAAAAACATCATATCTCGTGTTTTCAGAGCGCTATCTGCAGTTATATAAAGTTTGAAATAAGTCTAAATTACCACATTCTCAGCGGTTTCAAAGTATCGCAAATCACATAAATCTATCCGATACAACATGATACGCATGAATCCGTCCTCAAATGCACAAAATTTTGCGTTTCCAGCGAGTTATCAGCGTTTTTTCTGAGTCTCGTTAAGAAATTTTTGATTCTGTAAATCTGCTCAGAAGCAAGATTTCGCTTCAGAAATGCGTTATATGGCAGAATCTAGCACCAAATACATTATATTTCGTGTTTTTAGAGTGCTATTCGCAGTTTTACAAACTTTGGAATAGGTCGAAATCACGCTTTTCTGGGCAGATTTTCACAATCAAAAAGTTCATATTTCTATTCAGTACCTCATAATATGTATGAATCCATCAACAAAAACATCATATCTCGTGTTTTCAGAGCGCTATCTGCAGTTATATAAGGTTTGAAATAAGTCAAAATTACCACATTCTCAGGGGTTTCAAAGTAACGCAAATCACATAAATCTATCCAATACAACATAATACACATGAATCCGTCCTCAAATGCAAAAATTTTGCGTTTCCAGCGAGTTATCAGCGTTTTTTTCTGAGTCTTGCTGAGAAATTTTTGATTCTGTTAGTCTGCAAGATTTTGCTTCAGAAATGCGTTATATGGCAGAATCTAGCACCAAATACATCATATTTCGTGTTTTCAGAGTGCTATTCGCAGTCTTACAAACTTTGGAATAATTCGAAATCACGCTTTTCCGGGCAGATTTTTACAATCAAAAAGTTCATATTCCTATTCAGGACCTCATAATATGTATAAATCCATCAAAAAAAACATCATATCTTGTGTTTTCAGAGCGCTATCTGCAGTTATATGATTTTTGAAATAAGTCAAAATTACCACATTCTCAGCGGTTTCAAAGTATCGCATTTCACATAAATCTATTCAATACAACATAATACGCATGAATCCGTCCTCAAATGCACAAGATTTTGCGTTTCGTTGAGATATTCTTGATTCTGTAAATCTGCTCAGAAGCAAGATTTTGCTTCAGAAATGCGTTATATGGCAGAATCTGGCACCAAAAACATCATATTTCGTGTTTTTACAGTGCTATTCGCAGTTTCAAAACTTTGGAATAAGTCGAAATCACGCTTTTCCGGGCAGATTTTCACAATCAAAAAGTTTATTTTCCTATTCAGGACCTCATAATATGTATGAATCCATCAACAAAAACATCATATCTCGTGTTTTCAGAGCGCTATCTGCAGTTATATGAAGTTTGAAATAAGTTAAAATTACCACATTCTCAGCGGTTTCAAAGTATCGCAAATCACATAAATCTATCCAATACAACATAATACGCATGAATCCGTCCTCAGATGCACAAAGTTTTTGCGTTTCCAGCGAGTTATCAGCGTTTTTTCTGAGTCTTGTTGAGAAATTTTTGATTCTGTAAATCAGCTCAGAAGCAAGGTTTTGTTTCAGATATGCGTTATATGGCAGAATCTAGCACCAAATACATCATATTTCGTGTTTTTAGAGAGCTATTCGCAGTTTTACAAACTTTGGAATAAGTCAAAATCACGCTTTTCCGGGCAGATTTTCACAATCAAAAAGTTCATATTCCTATTCAGGACCTCATAATATGTATGAATCCATCAACAAAAACATCATATCTCGTGTTTTCAGAGCGCTATCTGCAGTTATATGAAGTTTGAAATAAGTCTAAATTACCACATTCTCAGCGGTTTCAAAGTATCGCAAATCACATTAATCTATCCAATACATCATAATACGCATGAATCCGTCCTCAAATGCACAAAATTTTGCGTTTCCAGCGAGTTATCGGCGTTTTTTTCTGTCTCGTTGAGAAATTTTTGATTCTGTAAATCTGCTCACGAGCAAGATTTTACTTCAGAAATGCGTTATATGGCAGAATCTAGCACCAAATACATCATATTCCGTATTTTTAGAGTGCTATTCGCAGTTTTACAAACTTTGGAATAAGTCGAAATCACGCTTTTCCGGGGAGATTTTCACAATCAAAAAGTTCTTATTCCCATTCAGGACCTCATAATATGTATGAATCCATCAACAAAAACATCATATCTCGTGATTTCAGAGCGCTATCTGCAGTTATATGAAGTTTGAAATAAGTTAAAATTACCACATTCTCAGCGGTTTCAAAGTATCGCAAATCACATGAATCTATCCAATACAGCATAATACGCATGAATCCGTCCTTAAATGCACAAAATTTTGCGTTTCCAGCGAGTTATCAGCGTTTTTTCTGAGTCTCGTTGAGGAATTTTTGATTCTGTAAATCTGCTCAGAAGCAAGATTTTGTTTCAGATATGCGTTAACGGCAGAATATAGCACTAAATACATCATATTTTGTGTTTTTAGAGTGTTATTCTCAGTTTTACAAACTTTGGAATGAGTCGAAATCACGCTTTTCCGGGCAGATTTTCGCGATCAAATAGTTCATATTCCTATTCAGGACCTCTTAATATGTATGAATCCATCAACAAAAACATCATATCTCGTGTTTTTAGAGCGCTATCTGCCGTTATATGAAGTTTGAAATAAGTCAAAATTACCACATTCTTAGAGGTTTCAAAGTATCGCAAATCACATAAATCTATCCAATACAACGTAATACCATGAATCCGTCCTCAAATGCACAAAATTCTGCGTTTCCAGCGAGTTATCAGCGTTTTTTCTGAGTCTCGTTGAGAAATTTTTGATTCTGTAAATCTGCTTAGAATCAAGATTTTGCTTCAGAAATGCGTTATATGGCAGAATCTAGCACCAAATACATCATATTTCGTGTTTTAAGAGTGCTATTCGCAGTTTCACAAACTTTGAAATAAGTCGAAATCACGCTTTTCCGGGCAGATTTTCACAATCAAAAAGTTCTTATTCCCATTCAGGACCTCATGATATGTATGAATCCATCAACAAAAACATCATATCTCGTGTTTTCAGAGCGCTATCTGCAGTTATATGAAGATTGAAATAAGTTATAGTTACCACATTCTCAGCGGTTTCAAAGTATCGCAAATCACATGAATCTATTCAATACAGCATAATACGCATGAATCCGTCCTTAAATGCACAAAATTTTGCGTTTCCAGCGAGTTATCAGCGTTTTTTCTGAGTCTCGTTGAGAAATTTTTTATTCTATAAATCTGCTCAGAAGCAAGATTTTGCTTCAGAAATGCATTATATGGCAGAATCTAGCACCAAATACATCATATTTTGTGTTTTTAGAGTGCTATTCGCAGTTTTACAATTTTTGGAATAAGTCGAAATCACGCTTTTCCGGGCAGATTTTCACAATCAAAAAGTTCATATTCCTATTCAGGACCTCATAATATGTATGAATCCATCAACAAAAACATCATATCTCGTGTTTTCAGAGCGCTATCTGCAGTTATATGAAGTTTGGAATAAGTCAAAATTACCACATTCTCAGCGGTTTCAAAGTATCGCAAATCACATAAATTTATCCTATACAACATAATACGCATGAATATGTCCTCAAATGCACAAAATTCTGCGTTTCCAGCGAGTTATCAGCGTTTTTTCTGAGTCTCGTTGAGAAATTCTTGATTCTGTAAATCTGCTCAGAAGCAAGATTTTGCTTCAGAGATGCGTTACATGGCAGAATCTGGCACCAAATACATCATATTTCGTGTTTTTAGAGTGCTATTCGCAGTTTTACAAACTTTGGAATAAGTCGAAATCACGCTTTTCCGGGCAGATTTTCACAATCAAAAAGTTCTTATTCCCATTCAGGACCTCATGATATGTATGAATCCATCAACAAAAACATCATATCTCGTGTTTTCAGAGCGCTATCTGCAGTTATATGAAGATTGAAATAAGTTAAAATTACCACATCCTCAGCGGTTTCAAAGTATCGCAAATCACATGAATCTATCCAATACAGCATAATACGCATGAATCCGTCCTTAAATGCACAAAATTTTGCGTTTCCAGCGAGTTATCAGCGTTTTTTCTGAGTCTTGTTGAGAAATTTTTGATTCTGTAAATCTGCTCAGAAGCAAGATTTTGTTTCAGATATGCGTTATACGGCAGAATCTAGCACCAAATACATCATATTTTGTGTTTTTAGAGTGTTATTCGCAGTTTTACTAACTTTGGAATAAGTCGAAATCACGCTTTTCCGGGCAGATTTTCGCGATCAAAAAAGTTCTTATTCCTATTCAGGACCTCTTAATCTGTATGAATCCATCAACAAAAACATCATATCTCGTATTTTCGGAGCGCTATCTGCAGTTATATGAAGTTTGAAATAAGTCAAAATTACCACATTCTCAGCGGTTTCAAAGTATCGCAAATCACATAAATCTATCCAATACAACATAATACGCATGAATCCGTCCTCGAATGCACAAAATTTGGCGTTTCCAGCGAGTTATCAGCGTTTTTTCTGAGTCTCGTTGAGAAATTTTTGATTCTGTAAATCTGCTCAGAAGAAAGATTTTGCTTCAGAAATGCGTTATATGGCAGAATGTAGCACCAAATACATCATATCTCGGCTTTTTAGAGTGCTATTCGCAGTTTTACAAACTTTGGAATAAGTCGAAATCACGCTTCTCCGGGCAGATTTTCACAATCAGAAAGTTCATATTCCTATTCAGGACCTCATAATATGTATGAATCCATCAACAAAAACATCATATCTCGTGTTTACAGAGCGCTATCTGCAGTTATATGAAGTTTGAAATAAGTTAAAATTACCACATTCTCAGCGGTTTCAAAGTATCGCAAATCACATAAATCTATCCAATACAACATAATACGCATGAATCCGTCCTCAAATGCACAAAATTTTGCGTTTCCAGCGAGTTATCAGCGTTTTTCCTGTCTCGTTGAGGAATTTTTGATACTGTAAATCTGCTCAGGAGCAAGATTTTACTTCAGAAATGCGTTATATGGCAGAATCTAGCACCAAATACATCATATTTCGTGTTTGTAGAGTGCGATTTGCAGTTTGTCAAACTTTGGAATAAGTCGAAATCACGCTTTTCCGGGCAGATTTTCACAATCAAGAAGTTCTTATTCCCATTCAGAACCTCATAATATGTATGAATCCATCAACAAAAACATCATATCTCGTGTTTTCAGAGCGCTATCTGCAGTTATATGAAGTTTGAAATAAGTTAAAATTACCACATTCTCAGCGGTTTCAAAGTATCGCAAATCACATAAATCTATACAATACAGCATAATACGCATGAATCCGTCCTTAAATGCACAAAATTTTGCGTTACCAGCGAGTTATCAGCGTTTTTTCTGAGTCTCGTTGAGAAATTTTTGATTCTGTAAATCTGCTCAGAAGCAAGATTTTGTTTCAGATATGCGTTATATGACAGAATCTAGCACCAAATACATCATATTTTGTGTTTTTAGAGTGTTATTCTCAGTTTTACAAACTTTGGAATAAGTCGAAATCACGCTTTTCCGGGCAGATTTTCACAATCAAAAGGTTCATATTCCTATTCAGGACCTCATAATATGTATGAATTTATCAACAAAAACATCATATCTCGTGTTTTCAGAGCGCTATCTGCCGTTATTTTTGCGTTTCCAGCGAGTTATCAGCGTTTTTTCTGAGTCTCGTTGAGAAATTTTTGATTCTGTAAATCTGCTCAGAAGCAAGATTTTGCTTTAGAAATGTGTTATATGGCAGAATCTAGCACCAAATACATCATATATCGTGTTTTAGAGTGGAATAAGTCGACATCACGCCTTTCCGGGCAGACTATCACAATCAAAAAGTTCCTATTCCCATTCAGGACCTCATAATATGTATGAATCCATCAACAAAAACATCATATCTCGTGTTTTCAGAGCGCTATCTGCAGTTATATGAAGTTTGAAATAAGTCAAAATTACCACATTCTCAGCGGTTTCAAAGTAATGCAAATCACATAAATCTATCCAAAACAACCTAATACACATGAATCCGTCCTCAAATGCAAAAAATTTTGCGTTTCCAGCGGGTTAACAGCGTTTTTTCTGAGTCTCGTTGAGAAAATTTTGATTCTGTAAATCTGCTCAGAAGCAAGATTTTGCTTCAGAAATGCGTTATATGGCAGAATCTAGCACCAAATACATCATATTTCGTGTTTTCAGAGTGCTATTCGCAGTTTTACAAACTTTGGAATAAGTCCAAATCACGCTCTTCCGGGCAGATTTTTCACAATCAAAAAGTTCATATTCCTATCCAGGACCTCATAATTTGTATGAATCCATCAACAAAAACATCATATCTCGTGTTTTCAGAGCGCTATCTGCAGTTATATGAAGTTTGAAATAAGTCAAAATTACCACATTCTCAGCGGTTTCAAAGTATCGCAAATCACATAAATCTATCCAATACAACATAATACGCATGAATCCGTCCTCGAATGCACAAAATTTTGCGTTTCCAGCGAGTTATCAGCGTTTTTTCTGAGTCTCGTTGAGAAATTTCTGATTCTGTAAATCTGCTCAGAAGCAAGATTTTGCTTCAGAAATGCGTTATACGGCAGAATCTAGCACCAAATACATCATATTTCGTGTTTTTAGAGTGCTATTCGCAGTTTTACAAACTGTGGAATAAGTCGAAATCACGCTTTTCCGGGCAGATTTTCACAATCAAAAAGTTCATATTACTATTCAGGACCTCATATTATGTATGAATCCATCAACAAAAACATCATATCTCGTGTTTTCAGAGCGCTATCTGCAGTTATATGAAGTTTGAAATAAGTCAGAATTACCACATTCTCAGCGGTTTCAAAGTATCGCAAATCACAGAAATCTATCCAATACAACATAATACGCATGAATCCGTCCTTAAATGCACAAAATTTTGCGTTTCCAGCAAGTTATCAGGGTTTTTTCTGAGTTTCGTTGAGAAATTTTTGATTCAGTAAATCTGCTCAGAAGTAAGATGTTGCTTCAGAAATGCGTTATATGGCAGAATCTAGCACCAAATACATCATATTTCGTGTTTTTAGAGTGCTATTCGCAGTTATACAAACGCTGGAATAAGTCGATATCACGCTTTTCCGGGCAGATTTTCACAATCAAAAAGTTCATATTCCTATTCAGGACCTAATAATTTGTATGAATCCATCAACAAAAACATCATATCTCGTGCTTTCAGAGCGCTATCTGCAGTTATATGAAGTTTGAAATAAGTCAAGATTACCACATTCTCAGCGGTTCCAAAGTATCGCAAATCACATAAATCTATCCAATACAACATAGTACGCATGAATCCGTCCTCAAATGTACAAAATTTTGCGTTTCCAGCGTGTTATCAGCGTTTTTTCTGAGTCTCGTTGAGAAAATTTTTGATTCTGTGAATCTGCTCAGAAGCAAGATTTTGCTTCAGAAATACGTAATATGGCAGAATCTAGCACCAAGTACATCATATTTCGTGTTTTTAGAGTGCTATTCGCAGTTTTACAAACTTTGGAATAAGTCTAAATCACGCTTTTCCGGGCAGATTTTCACAATCAAAAAGTTCATATTCATATTCAGGACCTTATAATATGTATGAACCCAGCAACAAAAACATCATATCTCGTGTTTTCAGAGCGCTATCTGCAGTTATATGAAGTTTTGAAATAAGTCTAAATTACCACATTCTCAGCGGTTTCAAAGTATCGCAAATCACATAAATCTATCCAATGCAACATAATACGCATGAATCCGTCCTCAAATGCACAAAATTTTGCGTTTCCAGCGAGTTATCAGCGTTTTTTCTGAGTCTTGTTGAGAAATTTTTGATTCTGTAAATCTGCTCAGAAGCAAGATTTTGCTTCAGAGATGCGTTATACGGCAGAATCTAGCACCAAATACATCATATTTTGTGTTTTAGAGTGCTATTCGCAGTTTTACAAACTGTGGAATAAGTCGAAATCACGCTTTTCCGGGCAGATTTTCACAATCAAAAAGTTCATATTCCTATTCAGGACCTCATAATATGTATGAATCCATCAACAAAAACATCATATCTCGTGTTTTCAGAGCGCTGTCTGCAGTTATATGAAGTTTGAAATAAGTCAAAATTACCACATTCTCAGCGGTTTCAATGTATCGCAAATCACATAAATCTATCCAATACAACATAATACGCATGAATCCGTCCTCAAATGCACAAAGTTTTGCGTTTCCAGCGAGTTATCAGCGTTTTCTCTGAGTCTCGTTGAGAAATTTTTGACTCTGTAAATCTGCTCAGAAGTAAGATGTTGCTTAAGAAATGCGTTATATGGCAGAATCTAGCACCAAATACATCATATTTCGTGTTTTTAGAGTGCTATTCGCAGTTTCACAAACGCTGGAATAAGACGAAATCAGGCTTTTCCGGGCAGATTTCCACAATCAAAAAGTTCATATTCCTATTCAGGACCTAATAATTCGTATGAATCCATCAACAAAAACATCATATCTCGTGTATTCAGAGCGCTATCTGCAGTTATATGAAGTTTAAAATAAGTCAAAATTACCACATTCTCAGCGGTTCCAAAGTATCGCAAATCACATAAATCTATCCAATACAATATAATACGCATGAATCCGTCCTCAAATGCACAAAATTTGGGTTTCCAGCGAGTTATCAGCGTTTTTTCTGAGTCTTGTTGAGAAATTTTTGATCCTGTAAATCTGCTCAGAAGTAAGATTTTGCTTTAGAAATGCGTTATATGGCAGAATCTAGCACCAAATACATCATATTTCGTGTTTTTAGAGTGCTATTCGCAGTTTTACAAACTTTGGAATAAGTCGAAATCACGCTTTCCGGGCAGATTTTCACAATTAAAAAGTTAATATTTCTATTCAGGACCTCATAATATGTATTAATCCATCAACAAAAACATCATATCTCGTGTTTTCAGAGCGCTATCTGCAGTTATATGAAGTTTGAAATAAGTCAAAATTACCACATTCTCAGCGGTTTCAAAGTATCGCAAATCACATAAATCTATCCAATTCAACATAATACGCATGAATCCGTCCTCAAATGCACAAATTTTTCCGTTTTCAGCGAGTTATCAGCGTTTTTTCTGAGTCTCGTTGAGAAATTTTTGATTCTGTAAATCTGCTCAGAAGCAAGATTTTGCTTCAGATATGCGTTATATGGCAGAATCTAGCCCCAAATACATCATATTTCGTGTTTTTAGAGTGCTATTCGCAGTTTCACAAACTTTGGAATAAGTCAAAATCACGCTTTTCCGGGCAGATTTTCACAATCAAAAAGTTCATATTCCTATTCAGGACCTCATAATATGTATGAATCCATCAACAAAAACATCATATCTCGTGTTTTCAGAGCGCTATCTGCAGTTATATGAAGTTTGAAATAAGTCAAAATTACCACATTCTCAGCGGTTTCAAAGTATCGCAAATCACATAAATCTATCCAATACAACATAATACGCATGAATCCGTCCTCAAATGCACAAAATTCTGCGTTTCCAGCGATATATCAGCGTTTTTCCTGAGTCTTGTTGAGAAATTTTTGATTCTGTAAATCTGCTCAGAAGCAGAATTTTGCTTCAGAAATGCGTTATATGGCAGAATCTAGCACCAAATACATCATATTTCGTGTTTTTAGAGTGCTATTCGCAGTTTTGCAAACTTTGGAATGAGTTGAAATCACGCTCTTCCGGGCAGATTTTCACAATCAAAAAGTTCATATTCCTATTCAGGACCTCATAATATGTATGAATCTATCAACAAAAACATCATATCTCGTGTTTTCAAAGCGCTATCTGCAGTTATATGAAGTTTGAAATAAGTCAAAATTACCACATTCTCAGCGGTTTCAAAGTATCGCAAATCACATAAATCTATCCAATACAACATAATACGCATGAATCCGTCCTCGAATGCACAAAATTTGGCGTTTCCAGCGAGTTATCAGCGTTTTTTCTGAGTCTCGTTGAGAAATTTTTGATTCTGTAAATCTGCTCAGAAGAAAGATTTTGCTTCAGAAATGCGTTATATGGCAGAATCTAGCACCAAATACATCATATTTCGTGTTTTTAGAGTGCTATTCGCAGTTTTACAAACTTTGGAATAAGTCGAAATCACGCTTTTCCGGGCAGATTTTCACAATCAAAAAGTTCATATTCCTATTCAGGACCTCATAATATGTATGAATCCATCAACAAAAACATCATATCTCGTGTTTTTAGAGCGCTATCTGCAGTTATATAAAGTTTGAAATAAGTCAAAATTACCACATTCTCAGCGGTTTCATTGTATCGCAAATCACATGAATCTAACCAACACAACATAATACTCATGAATCCGTCCTCGAATGCAAAAAATTTTGCGTTTCCAGCGAGTTATCAGCGTTTTTTCTGAGTCTTGTTGAGAAATTTTTGATTCTGTAAATCTGCTCAGAAGCAAGATTTTGCTTCAGAGATGCGTTATACGGCAGAATCTAGCACCAAATACATCATATTTTGTGTTTTTAGAGTGCTATTCGCAGTTTTACAAACTGTGGAATAAGTCGAAATCACGCTTTTCCGGGCAGATTTTCACAATCAAAAAGTTCATATTCCTATTCAGGACCTCATAATATGTATGAATCCATCAACAAAAACATCATATCTCGTGTTTTCAGAGCGCTGTCTGCAGTTATATGAAGTTTGAAATAAGTCAAAATTACCACATTCTCAGCGGTTTCAATGTATCGCAAATCACATAAATCTATCCAATACAACATAATACGCATGAATCCGTCCTCAAATGCACAAAGTTTTGCGTTTCCAGCGAGTTATCAGCGTTTTCTCTGAGTCTCGTTGAGAAATTTTTGACTCTGTAAATCTGCTCAGAAGTAAGATGTTGCTTAAGAAATGCGTTATATGGCAGAATCTAGCACCAAATACATCATATTTCGTGTTTTTAGAGTGCTATTCGCAGTTTCACAAACGCTGGAATAAGACGAAATCAGGCTTTTCCGGGCAGATTTCCACAATCAAAAAGTTCATATTCCTATTCAGGACCTAATAATTCGTATGAATCCATCAACAAAAACATCATATCTCGTGTATTCAGAGCGCTATCTGCAGTTATATGAAGTTTAAAATAAGTCAAAATTACCACATTCTCAGCGGTTCCAAAGTATCGCAAATCACATAAATCTATCCAATACAATATAATACGCATGAATCCGTCCTCAAATGCACAAAATTTGGGTTTCCAGCGAGTTATCAGCGTTTTTTCTGAGTCTTGTTGAGAAATTTTTGATCCTGTAAATCTGCTCAGAAGTAAGATTTTGCTTTAGAAATGCGTTATATGGCAGAATCTAGCACCAAATACATCATATTTCGTGTTTTTAGAGTGCTATTCGCAGTTTTACAAACTTTGGAATAAGTCGAAATCACGCTTTCCGGGCAGATTTTTCACAATTAAAAAGTTAATATTTCTATTCAGGACCTCATAATATGTATTAATCCATCAACAAAAACATCATATCTCGTGTTTTCAGAGCGCTATCTGCAGTTATATGAAGTTTGAAATAAGTCAAAATTACCACATTCTCAGCGGTTTCAAAGTATCGCAAATCACATAAATCTATCCAATTCAACATAATACGCATGAATCCGTCCTCAAATGCACAAATTTTTCCGTTTTCAGCGAGTTATCAGCGTTTTTTCTGAGTCTCGTTGAGAAATTTTTGATTCTGTAAATCTGCTCAGAAGCAAGATTTTGCTTCAGATATGCGTTATATGGCAGAATCTAGCCCCAAATACATCATATTTCGTGTTTTTAGAGTGCTATTCGCAGTTTCACAAACTTTGGAATAAGTCAAAATCACGCTTTTCCGGGCAGATTTTCACAATCAAAAAGTTCATATTCCTATTCAGGACCTCATAATATGTATGAATCCATCAACAAAAACATCATATCTCGTGTTTTCAGAGCGCTATCTGCAGTTATATGAAGTTTGAAATAAGTCAAAATTACCACATTCTCAGCGGTTTCAAAGTATCGCAAATCACATAAATCTATCCAATACAACATAATACGCATGAATCCGTCCTCAAATGCACAAAATTCTGCGTTTCCAGCGATATATCAGCGTTTTTTCCTGAGTCTTGTTGAGAAATTTTTGATTCTGTAAATCTGCTCAGAAGCAGAATTTTGCTTCAGAAATGCGTTATATGGCAGAATCTAGCACCAAATACATCATATTTCGTGTTTTTAGAGTGCTATTCGCAGTTTTGCAAACTTTGGAATGAGTTGAAATCACGCTCTTCCGGGCAGATTTTCACAATCAAAAAGTTCATATTCCTATTCAGGACCTCATAATATGTATGAATCTATCAACAAAAACATCATATCTCGTGTTTTCAAAGCGCTATCTGCAGTTATATGAAGTTTGAAATAAGTCAAAATTACCACATTCTCAGCGGTTTCAAAGTATCGCAAATCACATAAATCTATCCAATACAACATAATACGCATGAATCCGTCCTCGAATGCACAAAATTTGGCGTTTCCAGCGAGTTATCAGCGTTTTTTCTGAGTCTCGTTGAGAAATTTTTGATTCTGTAAATCTGCTCAGAAGAAAGATTTTGCTTCAGAAATGCGTTATATGGCAGAATCTAGCACCAAATACATCATATTTCGTGTTTTTAGAGTGCTATTCGCAGTTTTACAAACTTTGGAATAAGTCGAAATCACGCTTTTCCGGGCAGATTTTCACAATCAAAAAGTTCATATTCCTATTCAGGACCTCATAATATGTATGAATCCATCAACAAAAACATCATATCTCGTGTTTTTAGAGCGCTATCTGCAGTTATATAAAGTTTGAAATAAGTCAAAATTACCACATTCTCAGCGGTTTCATTGTATCGCAAATCACATGAATCTAACCAACACAACATAATACTCATGAATCCGTCCTCGAATGCAAAAAATTTTGCGTTTCCAGCGAGTTATCAGCGTTTTTTCTGAGTCTCGCTGAGAAATTTTTGATTCTGTTAATCTGCTCAGAAGCAAGATTTTGCTTCAGAAATGCGTTATATGGCAGAATCTAGCACCAAATACATCATATTTCGTGTTTTTAGAGTGCTATTCGCAGTTTTACAAACTTTGGGATAAGTCAAAATCACGCTTCTCCGGGCAGATTTTCACAATCAGAAAGTTCATATTCCTATCCAGGACCTCATAATATGTATGAATCCATCAACAAAAACATCATATCTCGTGTTTTCAGAGCGCTATCTGCAGTTATATGAAGTTTGAAATAAGTCAAAATTACCACATTCTCAGCGGTTTCAAAGTATCGCAAATCACATAAATCTATCCAGTACAACACAATACGCATGAATCCGTCCTCAAATGCACAAAATTCTGCGTTTCCAGCGAGTTATCAGCGTTTTTTCTGAGTCTCGTTGAGAAATTTTTGATTCTGTAAATCTGCTCAGAAGAAAGATTTTGCTTCAGAAATGCGTTATATGGCAGAATCTAGCACCAAATACATCATATTTCGTGTTTTTAGAGTGCTATTCGCAGTTTTACGAACTTTGGAATAAGTCGAAATCACGCTTTTCCGGGCAGATTTTTACAATCAAAAAGTTCATATTCCTATTCAGGACCTCATAATATGTATGAATCCATCAACAAAAACATCATATCTCGTGTTTACAGAGCGCTATCTGCAGTTATATGAAGTTTGAAATAAGTTAAAATTACCACATTCTCAGCGGTTTCAAAGTATCGCAAATCACATATGTCTATCCAATACAACATAATACGCATGAATCCGTCCTCAGATGCACAAAATTTTGCGTTTCCAACGAGTTATCAGCGTTTTTTCTGAGTCTCGTTGAGAAATTTTTGATTCTGTAAATCTGCTCAGAAGCAAGATTTTGTTTCAGATATGCGTTATATGGCAGAATCAAGCACCAAATACATCATATTTCGTGTTTTTAGACTGTTATTCGCAGTTTTACAAACTTTGGAATAAGTCGAAATCACGCCTTTCCGGGCAGATTTTCACTATCAAAAAGTTCAAATTCCTATTCAGGACCTCATAATATGTATGAATCCATCAACAAAAACATCATATCTTGTGTTTTCAGAGCGCTATCTGCAGTTATATGAAGTTTGAAATAAGTCAAAATTACCACATTCTCAGCGGTTTCAAAGTATCGCAAATCACATAAATCTATCCAATACAACATAATACGCATGAATCCGTCCTCAAATGCACAAAATTTTGCGTTTCCAGCGAGTTATCAGCGTTTTTCCTGTCTCGTTGAGGAATTTTTGATTCTGTAAATCTGCTCAGGAGCAAGATTTTACTTCAGAAATGCGTTATATGGCAGAATCTAGCACCAAATACATCATATTTCGTGTTTGTAGAGTGCTATTCGCAGTTTGTCAAAATTTGGAATAAGTCGAAATCACGCTTTTCCGGGCAGATTTTTACAATCAAGAAGTTCTTATTCCCATTCAGAACCTCATAATATGTATGAATCCATCAACAAAAACATCATATCTCGTGTTTTCAGAGCGCTATCTGCAGTTATATGAAGTTTGAAATAAGTTAAAATTACCACATTCTCAGCGGTTTCAAAGTATCGCAAATCACATAAATCTATACAATACAGCATAATACGCATGAATCCGTCCTTAAATGCACAAAATTTTGCGTTACCAGCGAGTTATCAGCGTTTTTTCTGAGTCTCGTTGAGAAAATTTTGATTCTGTAAATCTGCTCAGAAGCAAGATTTTGCTTCAGAAATGCGTTATATGGCAGAATCTAGCACCAAATACATCATATTTCGTGTTTTCAGAGTGCTATTCGCAGTTTTACAAACTTTGGAATAAGTCAAAATCACGCTCTTCCGGGCAGATTTTCACGATCAAAAAGTTCATATTCCTATCCAGGACCTCATAATTTGTATGAATCCATCAACAAAAACATCATATCTCGTGTTTTCAGAGCGCTATCTGCAGTTATATGAAGTTTGAAATAAGTCAAAATTACCACATTCTCAGCGGTTTCAAAGTATCGCAAATCACAGAAATCTATCCAATACAACATAATACGCATGAATCCGTCCTTAAATGCACAAAATTTTGCGTTTCCAGCAAGTTATCAGGGTTTTTTCTGAGTTTCGTTGAGAAATTTTTGATTCAGTAAATCTGCTCAGAAGTAAGATGTTGCTTCAGAAATGCGTTATATGGCAGAATCTAGCACCAAATACATCATATTTCGTGTTTTTAGAGTGCTATTCGCAGTTATACAAACGCTGGAATAAGTCGAAATCACGCTTTTTCCGGGCAGATTTTCACAATCAAAAAGTTCATATTCATATTCAGGACCTTATAATATGTATGAACCCAGCAACAAAAACATCATATCTCGTGTTTTCAGAGCGCTATCTGCAGTTATATGAAGTTTGAAATAAGTCTAAATTACCACATTCTCAGCGGTTTCAAAGTATCGCAAATCACATAAATCTATCCAATGCAACATAATACGCATGAATCCGTCCTCAAATGCACAAAATTTTGCGTTTCCAGCGAGTTATCAGCGTTTTTTCTGAGTCTTGTTGAGAAATTTTTGATTCTGTAAATCTGCTCAGAAGCAAGATTTTGCTTCAGAGATGCGTTATACGGCAGAATCTAGCACCAAATACATCATATTTTGTGTTTTTAGAGTGCTATTCGCAGTTTTACAAACTGTGGAATAAGTCGAAATCACGCTTTTCCGGGCAGATTTTCACAATCAAAAAGTTCATATTCCTATTCAGGACCTCATAATATGTATGAATCCATCAACAAAAACATCATATCTCGTGATTTCAGAGCGCTGTCTGCAGTTATATGAAGTTTGAAATAAGTCAAAATTACCACATTCTCAGCGGTTTCAAAGTATCGCAAATCACATAAATCTATCCAATACAACATAATACGCATGAATCCGTCCTCAAATGCACAAAGTTTTGCGTTTCCAGCGAGTTATCAGCGTTTTCTCTGAGTCTCGTTGAGAAATTTTTGATTCTGTAAATCTGCTCAGAAGTAAGATGTTGCTTAAGAAATGCGTTATATGGCAGAATCTAGCACCAAATACATCATATTTCGTGTTTTTAGAGTGCTATTCGCAGTTTCACAAACGCTGAAATAAGACGAAATCACGCTTTTCCGGGCAGATTTCCACAATCAAAAAGTTCATATTCCTATTCAGGACCTAATAATTTGTATGAATCCATCAACAAAAACATCATATCTCGTGTATTCAGAGCGCTATCTGCAGTTATATGAAGTTTAAAATAAGTCAAAATTACCACATTCTCAGCGGTTCCAAAGTATCGCAAATCACATAAATCTATCCAATACAATATAATACGCATGAATCCGTCCTCAAATGCACAAAATTTATGTTTCCAGCGAGTTATCAGCGTTTTTTCTGAGTCTTGTTGAGAAATTTTTGATTCTGTAAATCTGCTCAGAAGTAAGATTTTGCTTCAGAAATGCGTTATATGGCAGAATCTAGCACCAAATACATCATATTTCGTGTTTTTAGAGTGCTATTCGCAGTTTTACAAACTTTGGAATAAGTCGAAATCACGCTTTTCCGGGCAGATTTTCACAATTAAAAAGTTCATATTTCTATTCAGGACCTCATAATATGTATGAATCCATCAACAGAAACATCATATCTCGTGTTTTCAGAGCGCTATCGGCAGTTATATGAAGTTTGAAATAAGTCAAAATTACCACATTCTCAGCGGTTTCAAAGTATCGCAAATCACATAAATCTCTCCAGTACAACATAATACGCATGAATCCGTCCTGAAATGCACAAAGTTTTGCGTTTCCAGCGAGTAATCAGCGTTTTTTCTGAGTCTCATTGAGAAATTCTTGATTCTGTAAATGTGCTCAGAAGCAAGATTTTGCTTCAGAAATGCGTTATATGGCAGAATCTAGCACCAAATACATCATATCTTGTGTTTTTAGAGAGCTATTCGCAGTTTTACAAACTTTTGAATAAGTCGAAATCACGCTTTTCCGGGCAGATTCTCACAATCAAAAAGTTCATATTCCTATTCAGGACCTCATAATATGTATGAATCCATCAACAAAAACATCATATCTCGTGTTTTCAGAGCGCTATCTGCAGTTATATGAAGTTTGAAATAAGTCAAATTTACCACATTCTCAGCGGTTTCAAAGTATCGCAAATCACATAAATCTATCCAACACAACATAATACGCTTGAATCCGTCCTCAAATGCACAAAGTTCTGCGTTTCCAGCGAGTTATCAGCGTTTTTTCTGAGTCTCGTTGAGAAATTTTTGGTTCTGTAAATCTGCTCAAAAGCAAGATTTTGCTTCAGAAATGCGTTATATGGCAGAATCTAGCACCAAATACATCATATTTCGTGTTTTTAGAGTGCTATTTGCAGTTTTACAAACTTTGGAATAAGTCGAAATCACGCTTTTCTGGGCAGATTTTCACAATCAAAAAGTTCATATTCCTATTTAGGACCTAATAATTTGTATGAATCCATCAACAAAAACATCATATCTCGTGTTTTCAGAGCGCTATCTGCAGTTATATGAAGTTTAAAATAAGTCAAAATTACCACATTCTCAGCGGTTCCAAAGTATCGCAAATCACATAAATCTATCCAATACAATATAATACGCATGAATCCTTCCTCAAATGCACAAAATTTGGGTTTCCAGCGAGTTATCAGCGTTTTTTCTGAGTCTTGTTGAGAAATTTTTGATTCTGTAAATCTGCTCAGAAGTAAGATTTTGCTTCAGAAATGCGTTATATGGCAGAATCTAGCACCAAATACATCATATTTAGTGTTTTCAGAGTGCTTTCCGCAGTTTTACAAACTTTGGAATAAGTCGAAATCACGCTTTTCCGGGCAGAATTTCACAACCAAAAGTTCATATTCCTATTCAGGACCTCATAATATGTATGAACCCATCAACAAAAACATCATATCTCGTGTTTTCAGAGCGCTATCTGCAGTTATATGAAGTTTGAAATAAGTCAAAATTACCACATTCTCAGCGGTTTCTAAGTATCGCAAATCACATGAATCTATCCAATACAACATAATACGCATGAATCCGTCCTCAAATGCACAAAGTTCTGCGTTTCCAGCGAGTTATCAGCGTTTTTTCTGAGTCTCGTTGAGAAATTTTTGGTTCTGTAAATCTGCTCAGAAGCAAGATTTTTGCTTCAGAAGTGCGTTATATGGCAGAATCTAGCACCAAATACATCATATTTCGTGTTTTTAGAGTGCTATTCGCAGTTTTACAACTTTGGAATAAGTCGAAATCACGCTTTTCTGGGCAGATTTTCACAATCAAAAAGTTCATATTCCTATTCAGGACCTCATAATATGTATGAATCCATCAACAAAAACATCATATATCGTGTTTTCAAAGCGCTATCTGCAGTTATATGAGTTTGAAATAAGTCAAAATTACCACATTCTCAGCGGTTTCAAAGTATCCCAAATCACATAAATCTATCCAATACAACATAATACGCATGAATCCGTCCTCAAATGCACAAAATTTTGCGTTTCCAGCGAGTTATCAGCGTTTTTTCTGAGTCTCGTTGAGAAATTTTTGATTCTGTAAATCTGCTCATAAGCAAGATTTTGCTTCAGAAATGCGTTATATGGCAGAATCTAGCACCAAATACATCATATTTCGTGTTTCTAGAGTGCTCTTCGCAGTTTTACAAACTTTGGAATAAGTCGAAATCACGCTTTTCCGGGCAGATTTTCACAATCAAGAAGTTCATATTCCTATTCAGGACCTCATAATATGTATTAATCAATCAACAAAAACATCATATCTCGTGTTTTTAGAGCGCTATCTGCAGGTATATGAAGTATGAAATAAGTCAAAATTACCACATTCTCAGCGGTTTCAAAGTATCGCAAATCACATAAATCTATCCAATACAACATAATACGCATGAATCCGTCCTCAAATGCACAAAATTTGCGTTTCCAGCGAGTTATCAGTGTTTTTTCTGAGTCTCGTTGAGAAATTTTTGATTCTGTAAATCTGCTTAGAAGCAAGATTTTGCTTCAGAAATGCGTTATATGGCAGAATCTAGCATTAAATACATCATATTTCGTGTTTTAAGAGTGCTATTCGCAGTTTTACAAACTTTGGAATAAGTCGAAATCACGCTTTTCCGGGCAGTTTTTCACGATCAAAAAGTTCATATTCCTATTCAGGGATTCATAATATGTATGAATCCATCAACAAAAACATCATATCTCGTGTTTTCAGAGCGCTATCTGCAGTTATATGAAGTTTAAAATAAGTCAAAATTACCACATTCTCAGCGGTTTCAAAGTATCGCAAATCACATAAATCCATCCAATATAACATAATGAGCATGAATCTGTCCTCAAATGCACAAAATTTTGCGTTCCCAGCGAGTTATCAGCGTTATTTCTGAGTCTCGTTGAGAAATTCTTGATTGTGTAATTCTGCTCAAAAGCAAGATTTTGCTACAGAAATGCGTTATATGGCAGAATCTAGCACCAGATACATCATATTTCGTGTTTTTAGAGTGCTATTCGCAGTTTTACTAACTTTGGAATAAGTCGAAATCACGCTTTCCCGGGCAGATTTTCACGATCAAAAAGTTCATATTCCTATTCAAGAACTCATGATATGTATGAATTCATCAACAGAAACATCATATCTCGTGTTTTCAGAGCGCTATCTGCAGTTATATGAAGTTTGAAATAAGTCAAAATTACCACATTCTCAGCGGTTTCAAAGTATCGCAAATCACATAAATCTATTCAATACAAAATAATACGCATGAATCCGTCCTCAAATGCACAAAATTTTGCGTTTCCAGCGAGTTACCAGCGTTTTTTCTGAGTTTCGTTGAGAAATTTTTGATTCTGTAAATCTGCTCAGAAGCAAGATGTTGCTTTAGAAATGCGTTATATGGCAGAATCTAGCACCAAATACATCATATTTCGTGTTTTTAGAGTGCTATTCGCAGTTTTACAAACTTTGGAATAAGTCGAAATCACGCTTTTCCGGGCAGATTTTCACAATCAAAAAGTTCATATTCCTATTCAGGACCTCATAATATGTATGAATCCATCAACAAAAACATCGTATCTCGTGTTTTCAGAGCGCTATCTGCAGTTATAATGAAGTTTGAAATAAGTCAAAATTACCACATTCTCAGCGGTTTCAAAGTATCGCAAATCACATAAATCTATCCAATACAACATGACACGCATGAATCCGTCCTCAAATGCACAAAATTTTGCGTTTCCAGCGAGTTATCAGCGTTTTTTCTGAGTCTCGTTGAGAAATTTTTGATTCTGTAAATCTGCTCAGAAGCAAGATTTTGCTTCAGAAATGCGTTATAAGGCAGAATCTAGCACCAAATACATCATATTTCGTGTTTTTAGAGTGCTATTCGCAGTTTTACAAACTGTGGAATAAGTCGAAATCACGCTTTTCCGGGCAGATTTTCACAATCAAAAAGTTCAAATTCCTATTCAGGACCTCATAATATGTATGAATCCATCAACAAAAACATCATATCTCGTGTTTTCAGAGCGCTATCTGCAGTTATATGAAGTTTTAAATAAGTCAAAATTACCACATTCTCAGCGGTTTCAAAGTATCGCAAATCACATAAATCTATCCAATACAACATGATACGCATGAATCCGTCCTCAAATGCACAGAATTTTGCGTTTCCAGCGAGTTATCAGCGTTTTTTCTGAGTCTTGTTGAGAAATTTTTGATTCTGTAAATCTGCTCAGAAGCAAGATTTTGCTTCAGAAATGCGTTCTATGGCAGAATCTAGCACCAAATACATCATATTTCGTGTTTTTAGAGTGCTATTCGCAGTTTTACAAACTTTGGGATAAGTCGAAATCACGCTTTTCCGGGCAGATTTTCACAATCAAAAAGTTCATATTCCTATTCAGGACCTCATAATATGTATGAATCCATCAACAAAAACATCGTATCTCGTGTTTTCAGAGCGCTATCTGCAGTTATATGAAGTTTGAAATAAGTCAAAATTACCACATTCTCAGCGGTTTCAAAGTATCGCAAATCACATAAATCTATCCAATACAACATAATACGCATGAATCCGTCCTCAAATGCACAAAATTTTGCGTTTCCAGCGAGTTATCAGTGTTTTTTTCTGAGTCTCGTTGAGAAATTTTTGATTCTGTAAATCTGCTTAGAAGCAAGATTTTGCTTCAGAAATGCGTTATATGGCAGAATCTAGCACCAAATACATCATATTTCGTGTTTTAAGAGTGCTATTCGCAGTTTTACAAACTTTGGAATAAGTCGAAATCACGCTTTTCCGGGCAGTTTTTCACGATCAAAAAGTTCATATTCCTATTCAGGGATTCATAATATGTATGAATCCATCAACAGAAACATCATATCTCGTGTTTTCAGAGCGCTATCTGCAGTTATAAGAAGTTTAAAATAAGTCAAAATTACCACATTCTCAGCGGTTTCAAAGTATCGCAAATCACATAAATCCATCCAATATAACATAATGAGCATGAATCTGTCCTCAAATGCACAAAATTTTGCGTTCCCAGCGAGTTATCAGCGTTATTTCTAAATCTCGTTGAGAAATTCTTGATTGTGTAATTCTGCTCAAAAGCAAGATTTTGCTACAGAAATGCGTTATATGGCAGAATCTAGCACCAGATACATCATATTTCGTGTTTTTAGAGTGCTATTCGCAGTTTTACTAACTTTGGAATAAGTCGAAATCACGCTTTCCCGGGCAGATTTTCACGATCAAAAAGTTCATATTCCTATTCAAGAACTCATGATATGTATGAATTCATCAACAGAAACATCATATCTCGTGTTTTCAGAGCGCTATCTGCAGTTATATGAAGTTTGAAATAAGTCAAAATTACCACATTCTCAGCGGTTTCAAAGTATCGCAAATCACATAAATCTATCCAATTAAATCTATCCAATACAAAATAATACGCATGAATCCGTCCTCAAATGCACAAAATTTTGCGTTTCCAGCGAGTTACTAGCGTTTTTTCTGAGTTTCGTTGAGAAATTTTTGATTCTGTAAATCTGCTCAGAAGCAAGATGTTGCTTTAGAAATGCGTTATATGGCAGAATCTAGCACCAAATACATCATATTTCGTGTTTTTAGAGTGCTATTCGCAGTTTTACAAACTTTGGAATAAGTCGAAATCACGCTTTTCCGGGCAGATTTTCACAATCAAAAAGTTCATATTCCTATCAGGACCTCATAATATGTATGAATCCATCAACAAAAACATCGTATCTCGTGTTTTCAGAGCGCTATCTGCAGTTATATGAAGTTTGAAATAAGTCAAAATTACCACATTCTCAGCGGTTTCAAAGTATCGCAAATCACATAAATCTATCCAATACAACATGACACGCATGAATCCGTCCTCAATATGCACAAAATTTTGCGTTTCCAGCGAGTTATCAGCGTTTTTTCTGAGTCTCGTTGAGAACTTTTTGATTCTGTAAATCTGCTCAGAAGCAAGATTTTTCTTCAGAAATGCGTTATAAGGCAGAATCTAGCACCAAATACATCATATTTTGTGTTTTTAGAGTGCTATTCGCAGTTTTACAAACTGTGGAATAAGTCGAAAATCACGCTTTTCCGGCAGATTTTCACAATCAAAAAGTTCAAATTCCTATTCAGGACCTCATAATATGTATGAATCCATCAACAAAAACATCATATCTCGTGTTTTCAGAGCGCTATCTGCAGTTATATGAAGTTTTAAATAAGTCAAAATTACCACATTCTCAGCGGTTTCAAAGTATCGCAAATCACATAAATCTATCCAATACAACATGATACGCATGAATCCGTCCTCAAATGCACAAAATTTTGCGTTTCCAGCGAGTTATCAGCGTTTTTTCTGAGTCTTGTTGAGAAATTTTTGATTCTGTAAATCTGCTCAGAAGCAAGATTTTGCTTCAGAAATGCGTTCTATGACAGAATCTAGCACCAAATACATCATATTTCGTGTTTTTAGAGTGCTATTCGCAGTTTTACAAACTTTGGGATAAGTCGAAATCACGCTTTTCGGGCAGATTTTCACAATCAAAAAGTTCATATTCCTATTCAGGACCTCATAATATGTATGAATCCATCAACAAAAACATCGTATCTCGTGTTTTCAGAGCGCTATCTGCAGTTATATGAAGCTTGAAATAAGTCAAAATTACCACATTCTCAGCGGTCTCAAGTATCGCAAATCACATAAATCTATCCAATACAACATAATACGCATGAATCCGTCCTCAAATGCACAAAATTTTGCGTTTCCAGCGAGTTATCAGCGTTTTTTCTGAATCTCGTTGAGAAATTTTTGATTCTGTAAATCTGCTCAGAAGCAAGATTTTGCTTCAGAAATGCGTTATATGGCAGAATCTAGCACCATATACATAATATTTCGTGTTTTTAGAGTGCTATTCGCAGTTTTACAAACTTTGGAATAAGTCGAAATCACGCTTTTCCGGGCAGTTTTTCACGTTCAAAAAGTTCATATTCCTATTCAGGGATTCATAATATGTATGAATCCATCAACAAAAACATCATATCTCGTGTTTTCAGAGCGCTATCTGCAGTTATATGAAGTTTAAAATAAGTCAAAACTACCACATTCTCAGCGGTTTTCAAAGTATCGCAAATCACATAAATCCATCCAATATAACATAATGAGCATGAATCTGTCCTCAAATGCACAAAATTTTGCGTTCCCAGCGAGTTATCAGCGTTATTTCTGAGTCTCGTTGAGAAATTCTTGATTGTGTAATTCTTGCTCAAAAGCAAGATTTTGCTACAGAAATGCGTTATATGGCAGAATCTAGCACCAGATACATCATATTTCGTGTTTTTAGAGTGCTATTCGCAGTTTTACTAACTTTGGAATAAGTCGAAATCACGCTTTTCCCGGGCAGATTTTCACGATCAAAAAGTTCATATTCCTATTCAAGAACTCATGATATGTATGAATTCATCAACAGAAACATCATATCTCGTGTTTTCAGAGCGCTATCTGCAGTTATATGAAGTTTGAAATAAGTCAAAATTACCACATTCTCAGCGGTTTCAAAGTATCGCAAATCACATAAATCTATCCAATACAAAATAATACGCATGAATCCGTCCTCAAATGCACAAAATTTTGCGTTTCCAGCGAGTTACCAGCGTTTTTTCTGAGTTTCGTTGAGAAATTTTTGATTCTGTAAATCTGCTCAGAAGTAAGATTTTGCTTCAGAAATGCGTTATAAGGCAGAATCTAGCACCAAATACATCATATTTCGTGTTTTTAGAGTGCTATTCGCAGTTTTACAAACTGTGGAATAAGTCGAAATCACGCTTTTCCGGGCAGATTTTCACAATCAAAAAGTTCAAATTCCTATTCAGTACCTCATAATATGTATGAATCCATCAACAAAACATCATATCTCGTGTTTTTCAAAGCGCTATCTGCAGTTATATGAAGTTTTAAATAAGTCAAAATTACCACATTCTCAGCGGTTTTCAAAGTATCGCAAATCACATAAATCTATCCAATACAACATGATACGCATGAATCCGTCCTCAAATGCACAAAATTTTGCGTTTCCAGCGAGTTATCAGCGTTTTTTCTGAGTCTTGTTGAGAAATTTTTGATTCTGTAAATCTGCTCAGAAGCAAGATTTTGCTTCAGAAATGCGTTCTATGGCAGAATCTAACACCAAATACATCATATTTCGTGTTTTTAGAGTGCTATTCGCAGTTTTACAAACTTTGGGATAAGTCGAATCACGCTTTTCCGGGCAGATTTTCACAATCAAAAAGTTCATATTCCTATTCAGGACCTCATAATATGTATGAATCCATCAACAAAAACATCGTATCTCGTGTTTTCAGAGCGCTATCTGCAGTTATATGAAGTTTGAAATAAGTCAAAATTACCACATTCTCAGCGGTTTCAAAGTATCGCAAATCACATAAATCTATCCAATACAACATAATACGCATGAATCCGTCCTCAAATGCACAAAATTTTGCGTTTCCAGCGAGTTATCAGTGTTTTTTCTGAGTCTCGTTGAGAAATTTTTGATTCTGTAAATCTGCTTAGAAGCAAGATTTTGCTTCAGAAATGCGTTATATGGCAGAATCTAGCACCAAATACATCATATTTCGTGTTTTAAGAGTGCTATTCGCAGTTTTACAAACTTTGGAATAAGTCGAAATCACGCTTTTCCGGGCAGTTTTTTCACGATCAAAAAGTACATATTCCTATTCAGGGATTCATAATATGTATGAATCCATCAACAGAAACATCATATCTCGTGTTTTCAGAGCGCTATCTGCAGTTATATGAAGTTTAAAATAAGTCAAAATTACCACATTCTCAGCGGTTTCAAAGTATCGCAAATCACATAAATCCATCCAATATAACATAATGAGCATGAATCTGTCCTCAAATGCACAAAATTTTGCGTTTCCAGCGAGTTATCAGCGTTATTTCTGAATCTCGTTGAGAAATTCTTGATTGTGTAATTCTGCTCAAAAGCAAGATTTTGCTACAGAAATGCGTTATATGGCAGAATCTAGCACCAGATACATCATATTTCGTGTTTTTAGAGTGCTATTCGCAGTTTACTAACTTTGGAATAAGTCGAAATCACGCTTTCCCGGGCAGATTTTCACGATCAAAAAGTTCATATTCCTATTCAAGAACTCATGATATGTATGAATTCATCAACAGAAACATCATATCTCGTGTTTTCAGAGCGCTATCTGCAGTATATGAAGTTTGAAATAAGTCAAAATTACCACATTCTCAGCGGTTTCAAAGTATCGCAAATCACATAAATCTATCCAATACAAAATAATACGCATGAATCCGTCCTCAAATGCACAAAATTTTGCGTTTCCAGCGAGTTACCAGCGTTTTTTCTGAGTTTCGTTGAGAAATTTTTGATTCTGTAAATCTGCTCAGAAGCAAGATGTTGCTTTAGAAATGCGGTTATATGGCAGAATCTAGCACCAAATACATCATATTTCGTGTTTTTAGAGTGCTATTCGCAGTTTTACAAACTTTGGAATAAGTCGAAATCACGCTTTTCCGGGCAGATTTTCACAATCAAAAAGTTCATATTCCTATTCAGGACCTCATAATATGTATGAATCTATCAACAAAAACATCGTATCTCGTGTTTTCAGAGCGCTAACTGCAGTTATATGAAGTTTGAAATAAGTCAAAATTACCACATTCTCAGCGGTTTCATAGTATCGCAAATCACATAAATCTATCCAATACAACATGACACGCATGAATCCGTCCTCAAATGCACAAAATTTTGCGTTTCCAGCGAGTTATCAGCGTTTTTTCTGAGTCTCGTTGAGAAATTTTTGATTCTGTAAATCTGCTCAGAAGCAAGATTTTGCTTCAGAAATGCGTTATAAGGCAGAATCTAGCACCAAATACATCATATTTCGTGTTTTTAGAGTGCTATTCGCAGTTTTACAAACTGTGGAATAAGTCGAAATCACGCTTTTCCGGGCAGATTTTCACAATCAAAAAGTTCAAATTCCTATTCAGGACCTCATAATATGTATGAATCCATCAACAAAAACATCATATCTCGTGTTTTCAGAGCGCTATCTGCAGTTATATGAAGTTTTAAATAAGTCAAATTACCACATTCTCAGCGGTTTCAAAGTATCGCAAATCACATAAATCTATCCAATACAACATGATACGCATGGAATCCGTCCTCAAATGCACAAAATTTTGCGTTTCCAGCGAGTTATCAGCGTTTTTTCTGAGTCTTGTTGAGAAATTTTTGATTCTGTAAATCTGCTCAGAAGCAAGATTTGCTTCAGAAATGGCGTTCTATGGCAGAATCTAGCACCAAATACATCATATTTCGTGTTTTTAGAGTGCTATTCGCGGTTTTACAAACTTTGGGATAAGTCGAAATCACGCTTTTCCGGGCAGATTTTTCACAATCAAAAAGTTCATATTCCTATTCAGGACCTCATAATATGTATGAATCCTCCAACAAAAACATCGTATCTCGTGTTTTCAGAGCGCTATCTGCAGTTATATGAAGTTTGAAATAGTCAAAATTACCACATTCTCAGCGGTTTCAAAGTATCGCAAATCACATAAATCTATCCAATACAACATTAATACGCATGAATCCGTCCTCAAATGCACAAAATTTTGCGTTTCCAGCGAGTTATCAGCGTTTTTTCTGAATCTCGTTGAGAAATTTTTGATTCCTGTAAATCTGCTCAGAAGCAAGATTTTGCTTCAGAAATGCGTTATATGGCAGAATCTAGCACCATATACATAATATTTCGTGTTTTTAGAGTGCTATTCGCAGTTTTACAAACTTTGGAATAAGTCGAAATCACGCTTCTCCGGGCAGATTTTCACAATCAAAAAGGTCATATTCCTATTCAGGACCTCATAATATGTATGAATCCATCAACAAAAACATCATATCTCGTGTTTTCAGAGCGCTTTCTGCAGTTATATGAAGTTTGAAATAAGTCAAAATTACCACATTCTCAGCGGTTTCAAAGTATCGCAAATCACATAAATCTATCCAATACAACATAATACGCATGAATCCGTCCTCAAATGCACAAAATTTTGCGTTTCCAGCGAGTTATCAGCGTTTTTTCTGAGTATCGTTGAGAAATTTTTGATTCTGTAAATCTGCTTAGAAGCAAGATTTTGCTTCAGAAATGCGTCATATGGCAGAATCTAGCACCAAATACATCATATTTCGTGTTTTTAGAGTGCTATTCGCAGTTTTACAAACTTTGGAATAAGTCGAAATCACGCTTTTCGGGCAGGATTTTCACAATCAAAAAATTCATATTCCTATTCAGGACCTCATAATATGTATAAATATATATACAAAAACATCATATCTTGTGTTTTCAGAGCGCTATCTGCAGTTATATGAAGTTTGAAATAAGTCAAAATTACCACATTCTCAGCGGTTTCAAAGTATCGCCAAATCACATAAATCTATCCAATACAACATAATACGCATGAATCCGTCCCTCAGATGCACAAAATGTTTGCGTTTCCAGCGAGTTATTAGCGTTTTCTTCTGAGTTTCTTTGAGAGATTTCTGATTCTGTAAATCTGCTCAGAACCTAGATTTTGCTTCAGAAATGCGTTATATGGCAGAATCTAGCACCAAATACATCATATTTCGTGTTTTTAGAGTGCTATTCGCAGTTTTACAAACTTTGGAATAAGTCGAAATCACGCTTTTCCGGGCAGATTCTCACAATCAAAAAGTTCATATTCCTATTCAGGACCTCATAATATGTACGAATCCATCAACAAAAACATCATTTCTTGTGTTTTCAGAACGCTATCTGCAGTTATATGAAGTTTGAAATAAGTCAAAATTACCACATTCTCAGCGGTTTCAAAGTATCGCAAATCACTTAAATCTATCCAATACTACATAATACGCATGAATCCGTCATAAAATGCACAAAATTTTGCGTTTCCAGCGAGTCATCAGCGTTTTTTGTGAGTCTCGTTGAGAGATTTTTGATTCTGTAAATCTGCTCAGAAGCAAGATTTTGCTTCAGAAATGCGTTATATGGCAGAATCTAGCACCAAATACATCATATTTCGTGTTTTTAGAGTGCTATTCGCAGTTTTACAAACTTTGGAATAAGTCGAAATCACGCTTTTTCCGGGCAGATTTTCACAATCAAAAAGTTCATATTCCTATTCAGGACCTCATAATATGTATGAATCCATCAACAAAAATATCATATCTTGTGTTTTCAGAGCGCTATCTGCAGTTCTATGAAGTTTGAATAAGTCAAAATTACCACATTCTCAGCGGTTTCAAAGTATCGCAAATCACATAAATCTATCCAATACAACATAATGCGCATGAATCTGTCCTCAAATGCACAAAATTCTGCGTTTCCAGCGAGTTATCAGCGTTTTTTCTGAGTTTCGTTGAGAAATCTTTGATTCTGTAAATCTGCTCAGAAGCAAGATTTTGCTTCAGAAATGCGTCATATGGCAGAATCTAGCACCAAATAATCATATTTCGTGTTTTCAGAGTGCTATTCGCAGTTTTACAAACTTTGGAATAAGTCGAAATCACGCTTTTCCGGGCACATTTTCACAATCGAAAAGTTCATATTTCTATTCAGGACCTCATAATATGTATGAATCCATCAACAAAAAACATCATGTCTCGTGTTTTCAGAGCGCTATCTGCAGTTATATGGGAGTTTGAAATAAGTCAAAATTACCACATTCTCAGCGGTTCCAAAGTATCGCAAATCACATAAATCCATCCAATACAACATGAAACGCATGAATCCGTCTTCGAATGCACAAAATTCTGCGTTTCCAGCGAGTTATCAGCGTTTTTTCTGAGTTTCGTTGAGAAATTTTTGATTCTGTAAATCTGCTCAGAAGCAAGATTTTGCTTCAGAAATGCGTTATATGGCAGAATCTAGCACCAAATACATCATATTTCGTGTTTTTAGAGTGCTATTCGCAGTTTTACAAACCTTGGAATAAGTCGAAATCACGCTTCTCCGGGCAGATTTTCACAATCAAAAAGTTCATATTCCTATTCAGGACCTCATAATATGTATGAATCCATTAACAAAAATATCATATCTTGTGTTTTCAGAGCGCTATCTGCAGTTCTATGAAGTTTGAAATAAGTCAAAATTACCACATTCTCAGCGGTTTCAAAGTATCGCAAATCACATAAATCTATCCAATACAACATAATACGCATGAATCCGTCCTCAAATGCACAAAATTTTGCGTTTCCAGCGAGTTATCGGCGTTTTTTCTGAGTCTCGTTGAGAAATTTTTGATTCTGTAAATCTGCTCAGAAGCATGATTTTGCTTCAGAAATGCGTTATATGGCAGAATCCAGCACCAAATACATCATATTTGGTGTTTTCAGAGTGCTATTCGCAGTTTCACAAACTTTGAAATAAGTCGAAATCACGCTTTTCCGGGCAGATTTTCGCGATCAAAAAGTTCATATTCCTATTCAGGAACTCATAATATGTATGAATCCATCAACAAAAACATCGTATCTCGTGTTTTCAGAGCGCTATCTGCAGTTCTATGAAGTTTGAAATAAGTCTAAATTACCACATTCTCAGCGGTTTCAAAGTATCGCAAATCACATAAATCTATCCAATGCAACATAATACGCATGCATCCGTCCTCAAATGCACAAAATTTTGCGTTTCCAGCGAGTTATCAGCGTTTTTTCTGAATCTCCGTTGAGAAATTTTTCATTCTGTAAATCTGCTCAGAAGCAAGATTTTGCTTCAGAAATGCGTTATATGGCAGAATCTAGCACCAAATACATCATATTTCGTGTTTTTAGAGTGCTATTCGCAGTTTTACAAACTTTGGAATAAGTCGAAATCACGCTTTTCCGGGCAGATTTTCACGATCAAAAAGTTCATATTCCTATTCAGGAACTCATAATATGTATGAATCCATCAACAAAAACATCGTATCTCGTGTTTTCAGAGCGCTATCTGCAGTTATATGAATTTTGAAATAAGTCAAAATTACCACATTCTCAGCGGTTTCAAAGTATCGCAAATCACATAAATCTATCCAATACAACATAATACGCATGAATCCGTCCTCAGATGCACAAAATTTTGCGTTTCCAGCGAGTTATTAGCGTTTTTTCTGAGTTTCGTTGAGAAATTTCTGATTCTGTAAATCTGCTCAGAAGCTAGATTTTGCTTCAGAAATGCGTTATATGGCAGAATCTAGCACCAGATACATCATATTCCGTGTTTTTAGAGTGCTATTCGCAGTTTTACAAACTTTGGAATAAGTCGAAATCACGCTTCTCCGGGCAGATTTTCACAATCAAAAAGTACATATTTCTATTCAGGACCTCATAATATGTATGAATCCATCAACAAAAACATCATATCTCGTGTTTTCAGAGCGCTATCTGCAGTTATATGAAGTTTGAAATAAGTCAAAATTACCACATTCTCAGCGGTTTCAAAGTATCGCAAATCACATAAATCTATCCAATACAACATAATACGCATGAATCCGTCCTCAAATGCACAAAATTTTGCGTTTCCAGCGAGTTATCAGCGTTTTTTCTGAGTATCGTTGAGAAATTTTTGATTCTGTAAATCTGCTTAGAAGCAAGATTTTGCTTCAGAAATGCGTCATATGGCAGAATCTAGCACCAAATACATCATATTTCGTGTTTTCAGAGTGCTATTCGCAGTTTTACAAACTTTGGAATAAGTCGAAATCACGCTTTTCCGGGCAGATTTTCACAATCAAAAAATTCATATTCCTATTCAGGACCTCATAATTTGTATGAATATATCAACAAAAACATCATATCTTGTGTTTTCAGAGCGCTATCTGCAGTTATATGAAGTTTGAAATAAGTCAAAATTACCACATTCTCAGCGGTTCCAGATTATCGCAAATCACATAAATCCATCCAATACAACATAATACGCATGAATCCGTCCTCAGATGCACAAAATTTTGCGTTTCCAGCGAGTTATTAGCGTTTCTTCTGAGTTTCGTTGAGAGATTTCTGATTCTGTAAATCTGCTTAGAACCTAGATTTTGCTTCAGAAATGCGTTATATGGCAGAATCTAGCACCAAATATATCATATTTCGTGTTTTTAGAGTGCTATTCGCAGTTTTACAAACTTTGGAATAAGTCGAAATCACGCTTTTCCGGGCAGATTCTCACAATCAAAAAGTTCATATTCCTATTCAGGACCTCATAATATGTATGAATCCATCAACAAAAACATCATTTCTTGTGTTTTTAGAACGCTATCTGCAGTTATATGGAGTTTGAAATAAGTCAAAATTACCACATTCTCAGCGGTTTCAAAGTATCGCAAATCACTTAAATCTATCCAATACTACATAATACGCATGAATCCGTCATAAAATGCACAAAATTTTGCGTTTCCAGCGAGTCATCAGCGTCTTTTCCGAGTCTCGTTGAGAGATTTTTGATTCTGTAAATCTGCTCAGAAGCAAGATTTTGCTTCAGAAATGCGTTATATGGCAGAATTTAGCACCAAATACATCATATTTCGTGTTTTTAGAGTGCTATTCGCAGTTTTACAAACTTTGGAATAAGTCGAAATCACGCTTTCCCGGGCAGATTTTCACAATCAAAAAGTTCATATTCCTATTCAGGACCTCATAATATGTATGAATCCATCAACAAAAATATCATATCTTGTGTTTTCAGAGCGCTATCTGCAGTTCTATGAAGTTTGAAATAAGTCAAAATTACCACATTCTCAGCGGTTTCAAAGTATCGCAAATCACATAAATCTATCCAATACAACATAATACGCATGAATCCGTCCTCAAATGCACAAAATTTTGCGTTTCCAGCGAGTTATCGGCGTTTTTTCTGAGTTTCGTTGAGAAATCTTTGATTCTGTAAATCTGCTCAGAAGCAAGATTTTGCTTCAGAAATGCGTCATATGGCAGAATCTAGCACCAAATACATCATATTTCGTGTTTTTAGAGTGCTATTCGCAGTTTTACAAACTTTGGAATAAGTCGAAATCACGCTTTTCCGGGCACATTTTCACAATCAAAAAGTTCATATTCCTATTCAGGACCTCATAATATGTATGAATCCATCAACAAAAATATCATATCTTGTGTTTTCAGAGCGCTATCTGCAGTTCTATGAAGTTTGAAATAAGTCAAAATTACCACATTCTCAGCGGTTTCAAAGTATCGCAAATCACATAAATCTATCCAATACAACATAATACGCATGAATCCGTCCTCAAATGCACAAAATTTTGCGTTTCCAGCGAGTTATCGGCGTTTTTTCTGAGTCTCGTTGAGAAATTTTTGATTCTGTAAATCTGCTCAGAAGCATGATTTTGCTTCAGAAATGCGTTATATGGCAGAATCTAGCACCAAATACATCATATTTGGTGTTTTTAGAGTGCTATTCGCAGTTTCACAAACTTTGGAATAAGTCGAAATCACGCTTTTCCGGGCAGATTTTCGCGATCAAAAAGTTCATATTCCTATACAGGAACTCATAATATGTATGAATCCATCAACAAAAACATCGTATCTCGTGTTTTCAGAGTGCTATCTGCAGTTATATGAAGTTTGAAATAAGTCAAAATTACCACATTCTCAGCGGTTTCAAAGTATCGCAAATCACATAAATCTATCCAATATAACATAATACGCATGAATCTTTCCTCAAATGCACAAAATTCTGCGTTTCCAGCGAGTTATCAGCGTTTTTTTCTGAGTTTCGTTGAGAAATCTTTGATTCTGTAAATCTGCTCAGAAGCAAGATTTTGCTTCAGAAATGCGTCATATGGCAGAATCTAGCACCAAATACATCATATTTCGTGTTTTTAGAGTGCTATTCGCAGTTTTACAATTTTTGGAATAAGTCAAAATCACGCTTTTCCGGGCACATTTTCACAATAAAAAAGTTCATATTCCTATTCAGGACCTCATAATATGTATGAATCCATCAACAAAAACATCATGTCTCGTGTTTTCAGAGCGCTATCTGCAGTTATATGGAGTTTGAAATAAGTCAAAATTACCACATTCTCAGCGGTTCCAAAGTATCGCAAATCACATAAATCCATCCAATACAACATAATACGCATGAATCCGTCTTCGAATGCACAAAATTCTGCGTTTTCAGCGAGTTATCAGCGTTTTTTCTGAGTTTCGTTGAGAAATTTTTGATTCTGTAAATCTGCTCAGAAGCAAGATTTTGCTTCAGAAATGCGTTATGTGGCAGAATCTAGCACCAAATTACATCATATTTCGTGTTTTTAGAGTGCTATTCGCAGTTTTACAAACTTTGGAATAAGTCGAAATCACGCTTTTCCGGGCAGATTTTCACAATCAAAAAGTTCATATTCCTATTCAGGACCTCATAATATGTATGAATCCATCAACAAAAATATCATATCTTGTGTTTTCAGAGCGCTATCTGCAGTTCTATGAAGTTTGAAATAAGTCAAAATTACCACATTCTCAGCGGTTTCAAAGTATCGCAAATCACATAAATCTATCCAATACAACATAATACGCATGAATCCGTCCTCAAATGCACAAAATTTTGCGCTTCCAGCGAGTTATCGGCGTTTTTTCTGAGTCTCGTTGAGAAATTTTTGATTCTGTAAATCTGCTCAGAAGCATGATTTTGCTTCAGAAATGCGTTATATGGCAGAATCTAGCACCAAATACATCATATTTGGTGTTTTTAGAGTGCTATTCGCAGTTTCACAAACTTTGGAATAAGTCGAAATCACGCTTTTCCGGGCAGATTTTCGCGATCAAAAAGTTCATATTCCTATTCAGGAACTCATAATATGTATGAATCCATCAACAAAAACATCGTATCTCGTGTTTTCAGAGTGCTATCTGCAGTTATATGAAGTTTGAAATAAGTCAAAATTACCACATTCTCAGCGGTTTCAAAGTATCGCAAATCACATAAATCTATCCAATACAACATAATACGCATGAATCTGTCCTCAAATGCACAAAATTCTGCGTTTCCAGCGAGTTATCAGCGTTTTTTCTGAGTTTCGTTGAGAAATCTTTGATTCTGTAAATCTGCTCAGAAGCAAGATTTTGCTTCAGAAATGCGTCATATGGCAGAATCTAGCACCAAATACATCATATTTCGTGTTTTTAGAGTGCTATTCGCAGTTTTACAATTTTTGGAATAAGTCAAAATCACGCTTTCCCGGGCACATTTTCACAATAAAAAAGTTCATATTCCTATTCAGGACCTCATAATATGTATGAATCCATCAACAAAAACATCATGTCTCGTGTTTTCAGAGCGCTATCTGCAGTTATATGGAGTTTGAAATAAGTCAAAATTACCACCATTCTCAGCGGTTCCAAAGTATCGCAAATCACATAAATCCATCCAATACAACATAATACGCATGAATCCGTCTTCGAATGCACAAAATTCTGCGTTTTCAGCGAGTTTTCAGCGTTTTTTTCTGAGTTTCGTTGAGAAATTTTTGATTCTGTAAATCTGCTCAGAAGCAAGATTTTGCTTCAGAAATGCGTTATGTGGCAGAATCTAGCACCAAATACATCATATTTCGTGTTTTTAGAGTGCTATTCGCAGTTTTACAAACTTTGGAATAAGTCGAATCACGCTTTTCCGGGCAGATTTTCACAATCAAAAAGTTCATATTCCTATTCAGGACTTCATGATATGTATGAATCCATTAACAAAAACATCATTCCTTGTGTTTTCAGAACGCTATCTGCAGTTATATGAAGTTTGAAATAAGTCAAAATTACCACATTCTCAGCGGTTTCAAAGTATCGCAAATCACATAAATCTATCCAATGCAACATAATACGCATGCATCCGTCCTCAAATGCACAAAATTTTGCGTTTCCAGCGAGTTATCAGCGTTTTTTCTGAATCTCGTTGAGAAATTTTTTATTCTGTAAATCTGCTCAGAAGCAAGATTTTGCTTCAGAAATGCGTTATATGGCAGAATCTAGCACCAAATACATCATATTTCGTGTTTTTAGAGTGCTATTCGCAGTTTTACAAACTTTGGAATAAGTCGAAATCACGCTTTTCCGGGCAGATTTTCACGATCAAAAAGTTCATATTCCTATTCAGGAACTCATAATATGTATGAATCCATCAACAAAAACATCGTATCTCGTGTTTTCAGAGCGCTATCTGCAGTTATATGAAGTTTGAAATAAGTCAAAATTACCACATTCTCAGCGGTTTCAAAGTATCGCAAATCACATAAATCTATCCAATACAACATAATACGCATGAATCTGTCCTCAAATGCACAAAATTCTGCGTTTCAGCGAGTTATCAGCGTTTTCTCTGAGTTTCGTTGAGAAATTTTTGATTCTGTAAATCTGCTCAGAAGCAAGATTTTGCTTCAGAAATGCGTTATATGGCAGAATCTAGCACCAAATACATCATATTTCGTGTTTTTAGAGTGCTATTCGCAGTTTTACAAACTTTGGAATAAGTCAAAATCACGCTTTTCCAGGCAGATTTTCACGATCAGAAAGTTCATATTCCTATTCAGGAACTCATAATATGTATGAATCCATCAACAAAAACATCATATCTCGTGTTTTCGAAACGCTATCTGCAGTTATATGAAGTTTGAAATAAGTCAAAATTACCACATTCTCAGCGGTTTCAAAGTACCGCAAATCACATAAATCTATCCAATACAACATAATACGCATGAATCTGTCCTCAAATGCACAAAATTCTGCGTTTCCAGCGAGTTATCAGCGTTTTTTCTGAGTTTCGTTGAGAAATTTTTGATTCTGTAAATCTGCTCAGAAGCAAGATTTTGCTTAAGAAATGCGTTATATGGCAGAATCTAGCACCAAATACATCATATTTCGTGTTTTTAGAGTGCTACTCGCAGTTTTACAAACTTTGGAATGAGTCGAATTCACGCTTTTCCGGGCAGATTTTCACAATCAAAAAGTTCATATTCCTATTCAGGACCTCATAATATGTATGAATCCATCAACATAAACATCATTTCTCGTGTTTTCAGAGCGCTATCTGCAGTTATATGATGTTTGAAATAAGTCAAAATTACCACATTCTCAGCGGTTTCAAAGTATCGCAAATCACATAAATCTATCCAATACAACATAATACGCATGAATCCGTCCTCAAATACACAAAATTCTGCGTTTCCAGCGAGTTATCAGCGTTTTTCCTGAGTTTCGTTGAGAAATTTTTGATTCTCTAAATCTGCTCAGAAGCAAGATTTTGCTTCAGAAATGCGTTATATGGCAGAATCTAGCACCAAATACATCATATTTCGTGTTTTTAGAGTGCTATTCGCAGTTTTACAAACTTTGGAATAAGTCGAAATCACGCTTTTCCGGGCAGATTTTCACAACCAAAAAGTTCATATTCCTATTCAGGACCTCATAATATGTATGAATCCATCAACAAAAACATCATTTCTTGTGTTTTCAGAGCGCTATCTGCAGTTATATGAAGTTTGAAATAAGTCAAAATTACCACATTCTCAGCGGTTTCAAAGTATCGCAAATCACATAAATCTATCCAATACAACATAATACGCATGAATCCGTCCTCAAATGCACAAAATTCTGCGTGTCCAGCAAGTTATCAGCGTTTTTTCTGAGTTTCGTTGAGAAATTTTTGATTCTGTAAATCTGCTCAAAGCAAGATTTTGCTTTAGAAATGCGTTATATGGCAGAATTCAGCACCAAATACATCATATTTCGTGTTTTTAAAGTGCTATTCGCAGTTTTACAAACTTTGGAATAAGTCGAAATCACGCTTTTCCGGGCACATTATCACAATCAAAAAGTTCATATTCCTATTCAGGACCTCATAATATGTATGAATCCATCAACAAAAACATCGTATCTCCTGTTTTCAGAGCGCTATCTGCAGCTATATGAAGTTTGAAATAAGTCCAAATTACCACATTCTCAGCGGTTTCAAAGTATCGCGAATCACATAAATCTATCCAATACAACATAATACGCATGAATCCGTCCTCAAATGCACGTAATTTTGCGTTTCCAGCGAGTTATCAGCGTTTTTTCTGAGTCTTGTATGAGAAATTTTTGATTCTGTAAATCTGCTCAGAAGCAAGATTTTGCTTTAGAAATGCGTTATATGGCAGAATCTAGCACCAAATACATCATATTTTGTGTTTTCAGAGTTCTACTCGCAGTTTTACAAACTTTGGAATAAGTCAAAATCACGCTTTTCCAGGAAGATTTTCACAATCAAAAAGTTCATATTTCTATTCAGGACCTCATAGTATGTATGAATCCATCAACAAAAACATCATATCTCGTGTTTTCAGAGCGCTATCTGCAGTTATATGAAGTTTTGAATAAGTCAAAATTACCACATTCTCAGCGGTTTCAAAGTATCGCAAATCACATAAATCTATCCAATACAACATAATACGCATGAATCCGTCCTCAAATGCACAAAATTCAGCGTTTCCAGCGAGTTATCAGCGTTTTTTCTGAGTCTCGTTGAGAAATTTTTGATTCTGTAAATCTGCTCAGAAGCAAGATTTTGCTTCAGAAATGCGTTATATGGCAGAATCTAGCACCAAATACATCATATTTCGTGTTTTTAGAGTGCTATTCGCAGTTTTACAAACTTTCGAATAAGTCGAAATCACGCTTTTCCGGGCACATTTTCACAATCAAAAAGTTCATATTCCTATTCAGGACCTCATAATATGTATGAATCCATCAACAAAATTATCATTTCTCGTGTTTTCAGAGCGCTATCTGCAGTTATATGAAGTTTGAAATAAGTCAAAATTACCACATTCTCAGCGGTTTCAAAGTATCGCAAATCACATAAATCTATCCAATACAACATAATACGCATGAATCTGTCCTCAAATGCACAAAATTCTGCGTTTCCAGCGAGTTATCAGCGTTTTTTCAGAGTTTCGTTGAGAAATCTTTGATTCTGTAAATCTGCTCAGAAGCAAGATTTTGCTTCAGAAATGCGTCATATGGCAGAATCTAGCACCAAATACATCATATTTCGTGTTTTTAGAGTGCTATTCGCAGTTTTACAAACTTTGGAATAAGTCGAAATCACGCTTTTCCGGGCACATTTTCACAATCAAAAAGTTCATATTCCTATTCAGGACCTCATAATATGTATGAATCCATCAACAGAAACATCATGTCTCGTGTTTTCAGAGCGCTATCTGCAGTTATATGGAGTTTGAAATAAGTCAAAATTACCACATTCTCAGCGGTTCCAAAGTATCGCAAATCACATAAATCCATCCAATACAACATAATACGCATGAATCCGTCTTCGAACGCACAAAATTCTGCGTTTCCAGCGAGTTATCAGCGTTTTTTCTGAGTTTCGTTGAGAAATTTTTGATTCTGTAAATCTGCTCAGAAGCAAGATTTTGCTTCAGAAATGCGTTATATGGCAGAATCTAGCACCAAATACAACATATTTCGTGTTTTTAGAGTGCTATTCGCAGTTTTACAAACTTTGGAATAAGTCGAAATCACGCTTTTCCGGGCAGATTTTCACAATCAAAAAGTTTATATTCCTATTCAGGACCTCATGATATGTATGAATCCATCAACAAAAACATCATTTCGTGTGTTTTCAGAACGCTATCTGCAGTTATATGAAGTTTGAAATAAGTCAAAATTACCACATTCTCAGCGGTTTCAAAGTATCGCAAATCACATAAATCTATCCAATGCAACATAATACGCATGCATCCGTCCTCAAATGCACAAAATTTTGCGTTTCCAGCGAGTTATCAGCGTTTTTTCTGAATCTCGTTGAGGAATTTTTATTCTGTAAATCTGCTCAGAAGCAAGATTTTGCTTCAGAAATGCGTTATATGGCAGAATCTAGCACCAAATACATCATATTTCGTGTTCTTAGAGTGCTATTCGCAGTTTTACAAACTTTGGAATAAGTCGAAATCACGCTTTTCCGGGAAGATTTTCACGATCAAAAAGTTCATTCAGGAACTCATAATATGTATGAATCCATCAACAAAAACATCGTATCTCGTGTTTTCAGAGCGCTATCTGCAGTTATATGAAGTTTGAAATAAGTCAAAATTACCACATTCTCAGCGGTTTCAAAGTATCGCAAATCACATAAATCTATCCAATACAACATAATACGCATGAATCTGTCCTCAAATGCACAAAATTTTGCGTTTCCAGCGAGTTATCAGCGTTTTTTCTGAATCTCGTTGAGGAATGAATCCGTCTTCGAACGCACAAAATTCTGCGTTTCCAGCGAGTTATCAGCGTTTTCTCTGAGTTTCGTTGAGAAATTTTTGATTCTGTAAATCTGCTCAGAAGCAAGATTTTGCTTCAGAAATGCGTTATATGGCAGAATCTAGCACCAAATACATCATATTTCGTGTTTTTAGAGTGCTATTCGCAGTTTTACAAACTTTGGAATAAGTCCAAATCACGCTTTTCCGGGCAGATTTTCACGATCAGAAAGTTCATATTCCTATCCAGGAACTCATAATATGTATGAATTCATCAACAGAAACATCATATCTCGTGTTTTCGAAACGCTATCTGCAGTTATATGAAGTTTGAAATAAGTCAAAATTACCACATTCTCAGCGATTTCAAAGTATCGCAAATCACATAAATCTATCCAATACAACATAATACGCATGAATCTGTCCTCAAATGCACAAAATTCTGCGTTTCCAGCGAGTTATCAGCGTTTTTTCTGAGTTTCGTTGAGAAATTTTTGATTCTGTAAATCTGCTCAGAAGCAAGATTTTGCTTCAGAAATGCGTTATATGGCAGAATCTAGCACCAAATACATCATATTTCGTGTTTTTAGAGTGCTACTCGCAGTTTTACAAACTTTGGAATAAGTCGAATTCACGCTTTTCCGGGCAGATTTTCACAATCAAAAAGTTCATATTCCTATTCAGGACCTCATAATATGTATGAATCCATCAACATAAACATCATTCCTCGTGTTTTCAGAGCGCTATCTGCAGTTATATGAAGTTTGAAATAAGTCAAAATTACCACATTCTCAGCGGTTTCAAAGTATCGCAAATCACATAAATCTATCCAATACAACATAATACGCATGAATCCGTCCTCAAATGCACAAAATTCTGCGTTTCCAGCGAGTTATCAGCGTTTTTTCTGAGTTTCGTTGAGAAATTTTTGATTCTGTAAATCTGCTCAGAAGCAAGATTTTGCTTCAGAAATGCGTTATCTGGCAGAATCTAGCACCAAATACATCATATTTCGTGTTTTTAGAGTGCTATTCGCAGTTTTACAAACTTTGGAATAAGTCGAAATCACGCTTTTCCGGGCAGATTTTCACAATCAAAAAGTTCATATTCCTATTCAGGACCTCATGATATGTATGAATCCATTAACAAAAACATCATTTCTTGTGTTTTCAGAACGCTATCTGCAGTTATATGAAGTTTGAAATAAGTCAAAATTACCACATTCTCAGCGGTTTCAAAGTATCGCAAATAACATAAATCTATCCAATACAACATAATACGCATGAGTCCGTCCTCAAATGCACAAAATTTTGCGTTTCCAGCGAGTTATCAGCGTTTTTTCTGAGTTTTGTTGAGGAATTTTTGATTCTGTAAATCTGCTCAGAAGCAAGATTTTGCTTCAGAAATGCGTTATATGGCAGAATCTAGCACCAAATACATCATATTTCGTGTTTTTAGAGTGCTATCCGCTGTTTTACAAACTTTGGAATAAGTCGAAATCACGCTTTTCCGGGCATTTTTTCACGATCAAAAAGTTCATATTCCTATTCAGGAACTCATAATATGTATGAATTCATCAACAAAAACATCATATCTCGTGTTTTCAGAGCGCTATCTGCAGTTATATGAAGTTTGAAATAAGTCAAAATTACCACATTCTCAGCGGTTTCAAAGTATCGCAAATCACATAAATCTATCCAATACAACATAATACGCATGAATCTGTCCTCAAATGCACAAAATTTTGCGTTTCCAGCGAGTTATCCGCGTTTTTTCTGAGTCTCGTTGAGAAATTTTTGATTGTGTAATTCTGCTCAGAAGCAAGATTTTGCTTCAGAAATGCGTTATATGGCAAAATCTAGCACCAAATACATCATATTTCGTGTTTTTAGAGTGCTATTCGCAGTTTTACAAACTTTGGAATAAGTCGAAATCACGCTTTTCCGGGCAGATTTTCACGATCAAAAAGTTCATATTCCTATTTAGGAACTCATAATATGTATGAATCCATCAACAAAAACATCATATCTCGTGTTTTTCGAGCGCTATCTGCAGTTATATGAAGTTTGAAATAAGTCAAAATTACCACATTCTCAGCGGTTTCAAAGTATCGCAAATCACATAAATCCATCTAATACAACATAATACGCATGAATCTGTCCTCAAATGCACAAAATTTTGCGTTTCCAGCGAGTTATCAGAGTCTTTTCTGTGTCTCGTTGAGAAATTTTTGATTGTGAAATTCTGCTCAGAAGCAAGATTTTGCTTCAGGAATGCGTTATATGGCAGAATCTAGCACCAAATACATCATATTTCGTGTTTTTAGAGTGCTATTCGCAGTTTTACAAACTTTGGAATAAGTCGAAATCACGCTTTTCCGGGCAGATTTTCAGAGATCAAAAAGTTCATATTCCTATTCAGGAACTCATAATATGTATGAATCCATCAACAAAAACATCATATCTCGAGTTTTCAGAGCGCAATTTGCAGTTATATGAAGTTTGAAATAAGTCAAAATTACCACATTCTCAGCGGTTTCAAAATATCGCAAACCACATAAATCTATCCAATACATCATTATACGCATGAATCCGTCCTCAAATGCACAAAATTCTGCGTTTCCAGCGAGTTATCAGCGTTTTTTCTGAGTTTTGTTGAGAAATTTTTGATTCTGTAAATCTGCTCAGAAGCAAGATTTTGCTTCAGAAATGCGTTAAATGGCAGAATGTAGCACCAAATACATCATATTTCGTGTTTTTAGAGTGCTATTCGCAGTTTTACAAACTTTGGAATAATCGAAATCACGCTTTTCCGAGCAGATTTTCACGATCAAAAAGTTCATATTCCTATTCAGGAGCTCATAATATGTATGAATCCATCAACAAAAACATCATATCTCGTGTTTTCAGAGCGCTATCTGCAGTTATATGAAGTTTGAAATAAGTCAAAATTACCACATTCTCAGCGGTTTCAAAGTATCGCAAATCACATAAATCCATCCAATACAACATAATACGCATGAATCTGTCCTCAAATGCACAAAATTTTGCGTTCTTCAGCGAGTCATCAGCGTTTTTTCTGGGTCTCGTTGTGAAATTTTTGATTGTGTAATTCTGCTCAGAAGCAAGATTTTGCTACAGAAATGCGTTATATGGCAGAATCTAGCACCAGATACATCATATTTCGTGTTTTTAGAGTGCTATTCGCAGTTTTACAAACTTTGGAATAAGTCGAAATCACGCTTTTCCGGGCAGATTTTCACGATCAAAAAGTTCATATCCCTATTCAAGAACTCATAATATGTATGAATCCATCAACAGAAACATCATATCTCGTGTTTTCAGAGCGCTATCTGCAGTTATATGAAGTTTGAAATAAGTCAAAATTACCACATTCTCAGCGGTTTCAAAGTATCGCAAATCACATAAATCTATCCAATACAACATAATACGCATGAATCCGTCCTCAAATGCACAAAATTCTGCGTTTCCAGCGAGTTATCAGCGTTTTTTCTGAGTTTCGTTGAGAAATTTTTGATTCTGTAAATCTGCTCAGAAGCAAGATTTTGCTTCAGAAATGCGTAATATGGCAGAATCTAGCACCAAATACATCATATTTCGTGTTTTTAGAGTGCTATTCGCAGTCTTACAAACTTTGGAATAAGTCGAATTCACGCTTTTCCGGGAAGATTTTCACGATCAAAAAGTTCATATTCCTATTCAGGAACTCATAATATCTATGAATCCATCAACAAAAACATCATATCTCGTGTTTTCAGAGCGCTATCTGCAGTTATATGAAGTTTGAAATAAGTCAAAATTATCACATTCTCAGCGGTTTCAAAGTATCGCAAATCACATAAATCTATCCAATACAACATAATACGCATGAATCTGTCCTCGAATGCACAAAATTTTGCGTTTCCAGCGAGTTATCAGCGTTTTTTCTGAGTCTCGTTGAGAAATTTTTGATTGTGAAATTCTGCTCAGAAGCAAGATTTTGCTTCAGGAATGCGTTATATGGCAGAATCTAGCACCAAATACATCATATTTCGTGTTTTTAGAGTGCTATTCGCAGTTTTACAAACTTTGGAATAAGTCGAAATCACGCTTTTCCGGCAGATTTTCACGATCAAAAAGTTCATATTCCTATTCAGGAACTCATAATATGTATGAATCCATCAACAGAAACACCATATCTCGTGTTTTCAAAGCGCTATCTGCAGTTATATGAAGTTTGAAATAAGTCAAAATTACCACATTCTCAGCGGTTTCAAAGTATCGCAAATCACATAAATCTATCCGAAACAACATAATACGCATGAATCTGTCCTCAAATGCAAGAAATTTTGCGTTTCCAGCGAGTTATCAGCGTTTTTTCTGAGTTTCGTTGAGAAATTTTTGATTCTGTATATCTGCTCAGAAGCAAGATTTTGCTTCAGAAATGCGTTATATGGCAGAATCTAGCACCAAATACATCATATTTCGTGTTTTTAGAGTGCTATTCGCAGTTTTACAAACTTTGGAATAAGTCAAAATCACGCTTTTCCGGGCAGATTTTCACGATCAGCAAGTTCATATTCCTATTCAGGAACTCATAATATGTATGAATCCATCAACAAAAACATCATATCTCGTGTTTTCGAAACGCTATCTGCAGTTATATGAAGTTTGAAATAAGTCAAAATTACCACATTCTCAGCGGTTTCAAAGTATCGCAAATCACATAAATCTATCCAATACAACATAATACGCATGAATCTGTCCTCAAATGCACAAAATTCTGCGTTTCCAGCGAGTTATCAGCGTTTTTTCTGAGTTTCGTTGAGAAATTTTTGATTCTGTAAATCTGCTCAGAAGCAAGATTTTGCTTCAGAAATGCGTTATATGGCAGAATCTAGCACCAAATACATCATATTTCGTGTTTTTAGAGTGCTACTCGCAGTTTTACAAACTTTGGAATAAGTCGAAATCACGCTTTTCCGGGCAGATTTTCACGATCAAAAAGTTCATATTCCTATTCAGGAACTCATAATATGTATGAATCCATCAACAAAAACATCGTATCTCGTGTTTTCAGAGCGCTATCTGCAGTTATATGAAGTTTGAAATAAGTCAAAATTACCACATTCTCAGCGGTTTCAAAGTATCGCAAATCACATAAATCTATCCGATACAACATAATACGCATGAATCTGTCCTCAAATGCACAAAATTCTGCGTTTCCAGCGAGTTATAAGCGTTTTTTCTGAGTTTCGTTGAAAAATTTTTGATCCTGTAAATCTGCTCAGAAGCAAGATTTTGCTTCGGAAATGCGTTATATGGCAGAATCTAGCACCAAATACATCATATTTCGTGTTTTTAGAGTGCTATTCGCAGTTCTACAAACTTTGGAATAAGTCGAAATCACGCTTTTCCGGGCAGATTTTCACGATCAAAAAGTTCATATTCCTATTCAGGAACTCATAATATGTATGAATCCATCAACAAAAACATCGTATCTCGTGTTTTCAGAGCGCTATCTGCAGTTATATGAAGTTTGAAATAAGTCAAAATTACCACATTCTCAGCGGTTTCAAAGTATCGCAAATCACATAAATCTATCCAATACAACATAATACGCGAGAATCTGTCCTCAAATGCACAAAATTCTGCGTTTCCAGCGAGTTATCAGCGTTTTTCCTGAGTTTCGCTGAGAAATTTTTGATTCTGTAAATCAGCTCAGAAGCAAGATTTTGCTTCAGAAATGCGTTATATGGCAGAATCTAGCACCAAATACATCATATTTCGTGTTTTTAGAGTGCTTTTCGCAGTTTTACAAACTTTGGGATAAGTCGAAATCACGCTTTTCCGGGCAGATTTTCACGATCTAAAAGTTCATATTCCTATTCAGGAACTCATAATATGTATGAATCCATCAACAAAAAAATCGTATCTCGTGTTTTTAGAGCGCTATCTGCAGTTATATGAAGTTTGAAATAAGTCAAAATTACCACATTCTCAGCGGTTTCAAAGTATCGCAAATCACATAAATCTGTCCAATACAACATAATACGCATGAATCTCTCCTCAAATGCACAAAATTCTGCGTTTCCAGCGAGTTATCAGCGTTTTTTCTGAGTTTCGTTGAGAAATTTTTGATCCTGTAAATCTGCTCAGAAGCAAGATTTTGCTTCAGAAATGCGTTATATGGCAGAATCTAGCACCAAATACATCATATTTCGTGTTTTTAGAGTGCTATTCGCAGTTCCACAAACTTTGGAATAAGTCGAAATCACGCTTTTCCGGGCAGATTTTCACGATCAAAAAGTTCATATTCCTATTCAGGAACTCATAATATGTATGAATCCATCAACAAAAAAATCGTATCTCGTGTTTTTAGAGCGCTATCCGCAGTTATATGAAGTTGGAAATAAGTCAAAATTACCACATTCTCAGCGGTTTCAAAGTATCGCAAATCACATAAATCTATCCAATACAACATAATACGCATGAATCTGTCCTCAAATGCACAAAATTCTGCGTTTCCAGCGAGTTTATCAGCGTTTTTTCTGAGTTTCGTTGAGAAATTTTTGATTCTGTAAATCTGCTCAGAAGCAAGATTTTGCTTCAGAAATGCTTTATATGGCAGAATCTAGCACCAAATACATCATATTTCGTGTTTTTAGAGTGCTATTCGCAGTTTTACAAACTTTGGAATAAGTCGGAATCACGCTTTTCCGGGCAGATTTTCACGATCAAAAAGTTCATATTCCTATTCAGGAACTCATAATATGTATGAATCCATCAACAAAAACATCGTATCTCGTGTTTTCAGAGCGCTTTCTGCAGTTATATGAAGTTGGAAATAAGTCAAAATTACCACATTCTCAGCGGTTTCAAAGTATCGCAAATCACATAAATCTATCCAATACAACATAATACGCATGAATCTGTCCTCAAATGCACAAAATTCTGCGTTTCCAGCGAGTTATCAGCGTTTTTTCTGAGTTTCGTTGAGAAATTTTTGATTCTGTAAATCTGCTCAGAAGCAAGATTTTGCTACAGAAATGCTTTATATGGCAGAATCTAGCACCCAATACATCATATTTCGTGTTTTTAGAGTGCTATTCGCAGTTTCACAAACTCTGGGATAAGTCGAAATCACGCTTTTCCGCGCTGATTTTCACAATCAAAAAGTTCATATTCCTATTCAGGACCTCATAATATGTATGAATCTATTGACAAAAACATCATTTCTCGTGTTTTCAGAGCGCTATCTGCAGTTATATGAAGTTTGAAATAAGTCAAAATTACCACATTCTCAGCATTTTCAAAGTATCGCAAATCACATAAATCTATCCAATACAACATAATACGCATGAATCCGTCCTCAAATGCACAGAATTCTGCGTTTCCAGCAAGTTATCAGCGTTTTTTCTGAGTTTCGTTGAGAAATTTTTGATTCTGTAAATCTGCTCAGAAGCAAGATTTTGCTTCAGAAATGCGTTATATGGCAGAATCTAGCACCAAATACATCATATTTCGTGTTTTTAGAGTGCTATTCGTAGTTTAACAAACTTTAGAATAAGTCGAAATCACGCTTTTCCGGGCAGATTTTCACAACCAAAAAGTTCATATTCCTATTCAGGACCTCATAATATGTATGAATCCATCAACAAAAACATCATTTCTCGTGTTTTCAGAGCGCTATCTGCAGTTATATGAAGTTTGAAATAAGTCAAAATTACCACATTCTCAGCGGTTTCAAAGTATCGCAAATAACATAAATCTATCCAATACAACATAACACGCATGAGTCCGTCCTCAAATGCACAAAATTTTGTGTTTCCAGCGAGTTAT